>JACM01020929.1:0-18596 GCA_000787095.1 Periophthalmodon schlosseri
TAAAAAATCTTTGTGTCAATAGAGGTCATGCACTGACATCATTGTATTTTAACTGAGTGGCAAAACTATAGGCAACAAAACAGACAAAATGTGTTTCTTTGCATTTTTGTTTGCACTCCACAATAACACACAGACTCAGAAAGATCTTATTTAAAGATAGAAAGATATAATCAATTTATATCTTTCTGCTTAGATCAACTATGCCTCTGTATCAGTGATAAATGTGAGCATACCCTGCAGTTCCTGTTGTTTAGCTAATTGTTAACTGTTTTTCTTCTATTGTAGACTTGATTTTTTTGTTTTAGATGTCAGGTACAAACTAAATATTTAGCAGACTTGTAGACTTTTATATTTGTTATTAAACTGTAGCAGCTCTTTCACATTTTAGATGAGTTTTGAGCTTTTACAGGAGGCAATTTCATTACTCACCATCGGCATTCATATACTTTGCCAGTAACTAATAAAGTTCCAAAGGTTTGCTGTCATCTGCTTAACCTCTATTCCAAGCATAGACGGTATAAAGAAAAGGACTAAGTGAGTGTGACATCACCCGTAGCGTTCGGCTCCAGTCAAATGAAGCTCATTGAGGCTAGCGGTTATAGGGGCCAATTTGGAGCCAAGTTCCATATTTGGAATTCCGACCACAAGTATCATAGCAACCAAAGAGCCAATCCGGAGCGAGGCTGTTGAAGGTAACACCCATTCCCACCCACACCGCTGGTTTAACAGGAAGCGGGTGCTTAGCAACGCTGTCAATCAAACCGGTTGCTAATGCTAGCGGGAGCGACCTCTGAGAAATAAGGCGTCTGATTTGTCTGTTATTAATGTTCATATCTTAATTTACGGACGCAATAGCAAAATTAAAATGCCCGGATCCTGTAGAGGTTAATACGAACATTTTAAGACCAAAATGATGAGGCTCACAACAGCAGTTACAGAGAGAGGGGTGACAATTTTTCAATGTGAATTAGAGCCGAAGGAGCTGGAAGCGCGCCACAGTCACTTCTTATTTGGAATGCAGCGGCTAGTATGTTAGCTATGTCCATTTATATATACAGTCTATATATCAGTTCCAAAAGACAACAACAGAAAAAATGAATAATTTGAAGTACCATTTAAATGCCACCAAAAAGTACACCTCATCTTGTAATTCTAAGAACACCTACGTTGTTTCTGTTTAGCTTGTCCCGGTCTGACCTGCCTGGTCTTTGTGAGTGCTTCACTACCTGCGCTTGTTTTTCCTGAAAATGACAAAAGTGGAGCAAACTGTAAATAATGCTCTGCACAAGTGTCAGAGCACAAAATGGCTTCTTCTTCAATATGTGATAAACAGCCAGAAAAGTGCAGGGGTCCAGCATCTGAGGGCGGTTTGGGATTATTAAACTCTACTCTCATGGCTTGGTGTGTATTACTGCTCCGGTATTGAATCTTGATTCACTAAGTATAGTCAGGTTCCTATATACATTATTCTTTGTTTGTATATCTGATACTATATTTGACTGATTTCTTCAATTCAGAGGAGTGGTGACTGCTAGGAAATACTGACATTACTACAGCTAGTCCTATAATAACTTCCATTTCCCACTAATGCTACTTCAGCAACTACTTTGCCTACTACTACTTTTATGAACTACTACTAATTCTATTACTTGGCTACTATACAAACTACTACTGCTACTACTTGTTATGACCCAGCTCGGCTAGGGTCAGGGAGGTAACAAAAAACAGATGGAAAATAAAGTAGTAATTTAATGAACAGGATTGTAAAAGGTAAAATAACAAAAGTGGTCTAAAATATTCATGCGAGTGTATCCTTAAACACGGGGAGGTGGCTGCAGATGAAACAGAATTGGCCAGATGTAGAGGTGCCCCACCAATCAGGGACCAGAATGCAGCAGCCAACCAGGAACAGGCAGGAGAGCAGTCCAACAATCCAACGAAAGGGCTCACACAACCAGGGTGCATGAAGGAAACATGCAAAACTGACCTACACAAACAACTCAACAATAATATGGCAGCACTGAAAAGAGCTTAAGGCTTGGGGCCGTAACACTACTTTTGACTACTCAACAATTACTACTACTTTGGCTACTACTATAACCACTATTACTTCGACAACTGCTACTACTACTTTTTACTATTGGTATCACCATGCAAGTACCTGTCCACTAAATATTAATGGTAGTTTCACTGTTTTAGAGATTTAAACCATTGCTTGGAGGAATGTATGTTTATTCTTCTGTATCAAGTATAAGTAAACTACTTTTAAAATGTGTAACATAAAGTACTTTAATTTAAAGTCATACAATGGTCAATGGTCGTATTTTTATATAACGCTGTTCCACCAGCATACATCTGTGCGAGCCAACTTGGGGATCAGTGGATCTGAGCGCTCTGCCAATGATGTTTATGTCAAGATGGGAGTAGAGCAGTGGATGAAAACTTTACCACCTGAGCTACATTCGCCCTATAGTGAATCAGAAGTCTCTACCCTTAATCATAGCTGACCAAGTTATTGTAGAAAAACAGTGAAAATTCAATCTTCCCTTTCAATTGAGGAGTGCATTAGAAAAACATTAACACAGTTGGAGTGTAGTTAAACAAAAGTCCATAACAAAACACATTGATCATCCCAAAGCAAAGCAATTTTAAAGCTTTGGTTTCTCTGCGCTGGAAGAGACAAAAGGAGCATAGTTCACAACCCTCTGTGACCCTGAGTGTATTTACTGTATGTGAGGACTAAAACCAGGACTAAACCCGGACCGAACAAGAATTAAATGAAGACTAAACCAAGATTAAACCAGGACATAAACAAAGACTAAAGCAGGATTAAATCAAGACTTCAGCCAAGACTAAACCTGTTGCTAACGCTAGCGGGAGTGACCTCGGGGAAAGAAGGCGCCTGATTTTTGTGTTATTAATGTTCATTCTTGATTTATGGACACAATAGCAAAATAAAAACACCAGGATTAACACAAACATTTTAAGACCAGAATGATGAGCCTGACAGTAGCAGTTATGGAGAGAGGAGTGGTAGTTTTCAATGTAAAGTGAATGTAAGGTAAGGTGAATTGAAGCCACTTCCTATTTGGAATGCGGCAGCTAGTGGGTTAGCTATGTCCATTTATATATATACAGTCTATGATCCGAATTCGGACTAAATCAGGACAGAACTAGAATGTAAAGCCAGGAATCAACCAGGACT
Organism: Periophthalmodon schlosseri; assembly: GCA_000787095.1. Taxonomy (NCBI): domain Eukaryota; kingdom Metazoa; phylum Chordata; class Actinopteri; order Gobiiformes; family Gobiidae; genus Periophthalmodon; species Periophthalmodon schlosseri. The sequence continues at coordinate 3,206 of JACM01020929.1, forward strand.
AAACCAGGCATAAACTGTAACTAATATGGGGATAACATGGACATTACTACGCTGTGTAAGACCCTACAAGTTGGGAGTTGCAAGAGACGAATCAATGTCATATGGTTGCATGTTTTCAATAAATAATGTCCACTGTTGTTATGGCAACCCTCACTCCTACTAGCTGTTACATTCTCTACTAGGGTGGAATGATTTGCCCTAGCATTGCAAGTGAGTTTAGATTTGCGATTTATGTTTCAATAATAGGATTCTGTTCAAAGATTACATTTTAAACGCGTCCAGGGGAATTGTCAAAAACACTGAAATATGAACTAAGAAACAAATGCAACAATCACATTTCAGAACTTGTAGTACAGATCTAAACTACAGGGTTAGCTGTTTTTTTATGCAGAATAAGACAGGAGGTTGTGTTTTTTGTGAAGAATATTATGGTACTAAAAACAGCCTTTGCAATGGGCTCTGTGCACAGTAGCACGCTAGCTAGCGCACTGTGTCTCAAAACTAACAGTTACTTTTAGTAAAATTGGAAAACAGAAAATAAACAACATATTAAAATTGAAATGAATTAAAATAAAGACTAACCAATTATGTTTAAATTTTTGTTGTTTTAATCTTTATTATTTCTCAAAGTTAGCATTAGCATTAGCACTGAGACACAAACATCTCTCTTTCTAAACACAGAAGAGTCCTCCACTGAAGTATTCATTGTATTTGTGTAGATTTAGCATGTTGTCAGTGACATCCACCTGTTTGTCCACTGCCTGATCTTTAAATATTTAAACATTTTAGTGTGACTTGGCAAAAACTATGGCGTCAGATAGCTATCTTTAAGTTGCGAAGCACGAAAACAGTATCGAGGGCGTATACACAGAAATCGAAGGGTGCAGTAACTAAAAGTGAGCGGTGAAAATGTGAAAGCGAGCGCGCATGTGTCTGACAGCGCCCGGTGTTCGCGTCTCCGCGCTCGCTCGTTTTTTTTTTCTTCAACCAAGAAATACGTCATCAAAACAAGACTTGAACAGACGATCACAGATTCAAGTTATCGGGAAAATCATTGACCTTTTGGGGGAAAATCCATAACATAAATTTAATGGAACAATAATTATAAGGGATTAAACCATATTTTTGGCACATTTGAAAGAAACCTTTTTTTTTTTTCCAAAAAGTTCTACATCATGAATTTGTATTATAAAGTATATATTTGTGCGCTACAACATTATTATTTTCTAAATTACATTAGTGTAATTATATTGATTTACAGTATGACAGTATGGAGGACGCAAATGTAAGTTTAATTGTTTTGTAGTAGTGGTAATTTATGTGGAAAAATAACAAAACAATTAAACTTACATTTGCGTCCTCCATACTGTCATCCAGTCATCGAACACAATTCGCGGGCTTTATATATTTTATTTAAATGAATGTACAAAAGCAATAGGCCGACACAATCTGACCTGTGCATAAATCAATATAATTACACTAATGTAATTTAGAAAATAATCTTTAATGTTGTAGCACACAAATATATACTTTATAATACAAATTCATGATGTAGAACTTTTTGGAAAAAAAAAAAGGTTTCTTTCAAATGTGCCAAAAATATGGTTTAATCCCTTATAATTATTGTTCCATTAAATTTATGTTATGGATTTTCCCCCAAAAGGTCAATGATTTTCCCGATAACTTGAATCTGTGATCGTCTGTTCAAGTCTTGTTTTGATGACGTATTTCTTGGTTGAAGAAAAAAAAATGAGCGAGCGCTGGAGGGTAAACAGCGCGCGGAGACGCAAACACCGGGCACTGTCAGACACATGCGCGCTCGCTTTCACATTTTCACCGCTCACTTTTAGTTACTGCGCCGATTTCGATTTCTGTGTATATGCCCTCGATACTGTTTTCGCGCTTCGCAACTTAAAGATAGCTATCTGACGCCATAAAAAACCTCAAAGGGATACAATTGAACAGGAAGTAGTGGCGCTAACAGTGAGGTTGCTAGGTGCCATTGTGCACAGAGCTAGCCCTACACAAAACATAAATAAAGATTTGCTACCCGCGTCCATTCAAATTCCTATTTTAATTTGATTGCAATTAATCTTACAGCCCTATTCTCTACTTCTGTTATAGATATAAATATGTTATCATGGTGGACCTTACACTATTTGAAAAATGCTGTGTATGGTTGGATCGCTGTGCGTGGATTTGAGAGAGTAATCAATGCTAGCCGAGTCTCCCCGCGTCTCCTCATCATAGAGCTCCATTGGTTGTCAGAGCACCTGTCTCCAGGGACACCAGGCTTTTAACACAAGGGCACCTCCACAGGATTTGTATTCCACGTCCGGAGACACGAGACTAATCGAACCTGTTAAGTAAGAAGTTTGTCCTCCTGCAGGCTTGGGTAACCCTTTGGAGCACGTAGAAGAAAGTAGTGCTTTCTTTTCTAATATTAGTAATGTAGATTTTTTCACAACCCCTCTAAGATGCATGGCTGTCAGTAGTTCTGTTGGTAGAGTGTTTGTTCAATGACCCACAGATTAGCTGTGCGATTCCAGCTCAGACAGAAGAATGCTGTAGTTGTGTCCTTGGGCAAGACACTTAACCCACCTTGCCCCCAGAGTTTGCGTACATTGGTGTATGAATGTGTGTGTCAATGGGTGAGTGGTTCCTTGATGCAAAAACCCCCCCCAAAAAAACACCTCTATGATAGCTGCTAATTACATCCCAGGTTCAGATGTGACTGTATTGCAGCTTTAAAACCAGTAGGAGGTCATGTTACAGCTAATAATAATAATAATTTCTAAGCCGGATGCCCTTCAGTCCAATTATTTGGTATTATTACTTGGTACCAGCAGTTATACAGTTGACCCGTTGTAACTGTACATTGCACTAGTTTGTACATTTAAAAGCAATCAGTCTGAATTGGAGTGATACTTATAACGACATAAAGCAATCCTAGTTCCATTAGCTTGTCTAATCAGTGATGCTAGCGCTAATCATTAGTGCTCAGGTCCATCAGGTCGCATGCTAATGAAACTAGCTCGGAAGCTAATTTGTATCTCTCTCATTACACACCTGACATCAGTGTTGTTAAAGTGTTAGTTTAGGTGTAGCATTTTATAAGTGGCAAAGCTCTTTTTGAGGTTGGTAAATGTGTAGTGTATGGTTTATAGTGTGGACGTTCGTTAATACTTTCAACCATAAGAGAAAAGAAATAATTAGCATAAAACCCATACAGTGAGGTTATAGGACCCAAGAGCAAGTGTGGGTGTGTGTGCGTGAGTGCTGCTGGGCTATATTTGGTCTTCTCGATATATTCACTGTATTTATTTGTGCTTTTTATTATTGTTTAAAATCATTTGATATTGTATTTAGTGGAATCTGACCTGTTAAAAGCTAAGCATTGGTGTTGAAAATTAGCCTTGGCTATAAACACTGTGATATCTACATCAGATTACCAGTGCTACCATAGTCTGTATATATAAATGGACATAGCTAACCTGTTAGCTGCCGTGTTCCAAATAGGAAGTAAACATGGTCGCGCTTCTGCCTCCATCAACTCCAATTCACTTTGTATTGAAAAACTGTTGCCCCTCTTTCCGTTCTCTCTTTTATTTCGTTATTGTGTCCGTAAATAAGTTATGAACATTAATAACAGACAAATCAAGCACCTCGAGGTCACTCCCGATAGTGTTAGCAACAGGTTTGACTCACAACGTTGCTAAGCGCTTGCTCCCTGCTAAACTAGGAGGAAGGAGCGTTACCTTCAACAGTCTTGCTCCAGATTGGCTCTTTGGTTGCTATGATACTCACGGTGGGAATTCCAAATACGGAACTTGGCTCTAAATTCAACCCTGTAATGCTAGCTTTGATGAGCTTCATTTGACTGGAGCTGAAAGCTATGGGTGATTTCACACTCACTTAGTCCACTTCTTTATACAGTCTATGATTACCATATGTCAATCTATGTTTGTTGTATCTGTTCTTGTATAATAGCCTCAGTTGTAATGTATATAAGATTAAACATTTAATTTTATTTCTAAAAATACAATAAAATAAAAAAAAACAAAAAACAAACCATAGCCATTAGATATGGAAGGAATGGGATGTCTGAATTTAAATTGAATTCCTTGTTTGAATAAAAGAAGCATAGACCCCGCAGTAATCTAAATCTGCTATAGGGCAGGTCTAGTTTGGCTCAAGTCCCAAAGCTCCCAACAAGGCAAAACATGGGCAGCAGTATTGATTTGCAGCAGAAATTGTGTTAGCTATTTATTACTTCGTCTCAAATTCCCCAGTAGCATTCCATCCACACCACACAAGAACACAAAGTATATGGGATTATTTTTATAACTAAACAAGTAGAAGTCAGAAGGATAACTCTAAAATTCATGACACACAGTGGTAAAGACATTAAGAATATGACCTTCACTAGTCCATCATACTTGAACTAAATCAAATTATATCTTGACCATTTGACAATTCAGTATACCTTGTAATGATTGTCTCATTGTCTTATCTCTTGAAGGTTGCTGGTTCAATTCTAGATCTGGTCTTCCTGTGCTTTTGGGTATTTTCACTTCTATGTGCGTGTAATATGTTTTTCCATTTTATTTCATTTATCTTTATTTATACAGGGAGAGCCCAATGAGAGCACCAGACTCCCTTTTTATGGGCGCCCTCTTTTCTTTCAGAAAAATACAAACAAAAGAAATAACTGCATAGTTCCATTTAAAAGATTAAAAACAGGAGCAGATGTGATTATGAATGTTTATCACCAGATCATTAAAGTGTATTTGTGTCAACAATGTATTCAGTTTTGCATGTCCTTGAAATGTATTCCATTTTTGGGATGCAAAATAACCAAAAGCCTTTTTTCCCCTTTCAGTTCTAGTGCGGTCAGACATAGACAATCATGTGATCTTGTATTAAAAGTTCCCGTATCAAAGTTCATTGAGTAGTCCCTTATAAATACATTTTATACAGTGTTGTTCTCTTCTGACAGATACCGATGACCAACCTACTTTTTCATAGAGTGAACAGTGATGGGTTTTAAATTCATCACCTGTTATGAAACGAAGGGCTGAGTGAAAGGGGTCAAATATGTCACCATGTATAACAAAATCACATTTTTTATATTGAGGGGTTGTTGGTTTAATTTTTAACTAACTTCAAATGAACTGTTCTATAATTGTATGTACAGAGAATGTGTTGTGTGTATATTGAGTGTTGTGTGTGTATAGTGAGTGTGTTGTGTGTGTGTATAGTGAGTGTTCTGTGTGTATAGTGAGTGTGCTGTGTCTATAGTGAGTGTGCTGTGTATAGTGAGTGTGTTGTGTGTATAGTGGAATACTGACTGAGTGTATATTTCAAATTGGAACACTGATATATCACTCACAGGACTGTTTAATTCTATCAAATAGGAATTTCAATTTGCAACAGGTTTACTGAATTTCTGTCAAAGCTAAATTTGCCCATGTAACTACACTAAGTCTATAAGTCTATAACATCTAATGCAATTACTTACAAAGCATTGAAAAGTTACTATAGTCAGACAATGTATCAAATCCAATTTTCAATTATGTCTAAATACAGTGGCATTTTCTTGTTGGCCGGGATATCCACTATTTTAAAACATCAGACCTAATCAATGCAGTGCAGCAGAGTAAATGTCACAAGAGTATTTGACTGGGATGGAGTTTCCTTTAACCCAGTTTGTTGAAGGTTAAATGATTCGCTGTGACAGAAATGACTGATCAAACTCCATAGTGGTTCCAGTAATCCCTTAATCCAAAATATATTGTATAATCTTACACAGGAGATACTTAATGATTTAGCACATATGCACTGTCACACACTCAAGTAATTATTTTTAGAGTGCACTGGCCATGTACTTATTGTCTGCTATGGTGGATTGTAATAGTACTATACAATATTCCATTTCTGTCGTGTCCTTTGTTATTTCATTTTATTAGAATTAAATGTACAAATCAACCCATGTTGCACTTCATTTCCTCTAGCCATCGACATCAGTCTTACAAAACATTAGGCCTATGCATCACAACAAAAAGTAGCCGACAGTTTACAGTCCTACGTGTGCGCCGCTCTCTCAAAACATTTGGCACTATATCTGCCCTTGAAATGTTCTGCATTTATCATCCTAATACATTTCCAAATAAAAGAAGGCTTTTTATAACTTAAGTATGTTACACTTTATGTTTTTTCAGTGGACTAGTTTGATATTTATTTGAACAATTCTGGCAATTCACTGAATGCGCCACACCACGCCCTCATTTTACTCCACACCACCTGAGATTTTGGAAAGGCACACCTGTTGTTTAGAGCTGCCCCACACTCTCAGCAGTAGCGCAGACAGAAGATTATCTCCCTAACGCTGCTGCTGTGTTAAAAGAGGGGGCTAGATATGGCCTCAAGTATTTATGTTCTTTAATTATCAGTTATTTTATTCAAGCAACGCTTAAAATACACATCTTCTTTATTCTTATGCAGTCTCAAAGAACATTTAAATCTGATTGGTTCTTTGTGCCAAGCAAACTATGTCAGCCCAGTTAAAAGTGGTGTACCTCAAGGTTCAGTCTTAGGCCTCTCTCTGTTTGTTTCTGGTACTTTTTCCCCCTCATTGGAAATATGAATATGAATTCACTCATTATTGCCATGTACTTATTTTAAACAATGGTCACGAATGGTTTAATCTTACGACTACAGGCCTTTGGTGGGTATACTCTAGATAATGATCAGTTAGTTGGACAGCTGACACAAACATCTTAAAAGTCACATTCAGTTTTAGTTAATTAAGACTTACTAATTAAGCTAACAGCGTTGGAGTGTTTTTGATAGAACCCAGCAGCCCACATTAAAATAAGTCTTAATTAGAACTGATATTTTTTTTCAGTTTAAGGTTCATGCATCTAATTAAAAGGCTGAAAATAATTGGAAAATGTCAGCTACAGCCCATAATTATTTGTTTTAAAGCAGACTTATTCTGCGAAATAAAATTTTCATAACATGTTATATTGTTTCCCCTCACTATTGACTTACCCAAAGTTGTATTTAAAGTGATTCGTGCATGTTTGAGCAATATTTAATCGCTTACTTTCAAGATGCCATATTGCCGATCATACACCGAGGGCTCTGCAGTTCATACTCCAATTTTATTTTCTTTATTGGTGATACGCATAGGATTTGGCAGCGTCAAGTAGTCATCTTGGTACAAATGGAAAAAGAAACATGGCTCGCTAGCATGATCTGCAGCCATCCATGGGGGGGGCCGACAACTTCACAGCTCTTTGGTATGATGACGTTTCAGCTTTAGATGAATATTGCAATTTAAAATGTGCAAATTATAAGATAATGATCCACGAGTGTCATAGATTATAACTATACAGCATGCTCAAGGACAATATGCCTGCTTTAAATTTTCCCTTCCTTTGTAGTTCTATGTGGTTACTTTAAAACTTTCTTCAGTAAATAGTAGAAACCTTTGAATTTGATTCAGGGTTAAGTGGGTGTTTCTGTAACTCCTGCAGGTAATATAATTAGTCAGTTCTACACTTTAAAGGCTTTATTCAGTAGGAGGTCAATTGTGTTAAAACTTAGAAAACAGCCCTGCTTTGTAGTGCCACACAAGGAATTTTAATTAACTCTTATCAGTGGCAGATTTGGCCTTAATTGTAAAAAAATAAAAACTTGAAAAAGTAGTAATTTAGCTGGACAAATGGGTATAGACATTGGGAGGACCACAAGTGATAATTTGTTGAATCTTGAAAATAGTGTGATTGAATGAACACTTGTACTTTTCTTTCTAATAACTATAATGTTCGTTAACAAGTACCTCTCGAGACCTAGGTTCATGGTCCGGCATTAGCTGAAGAAAATGTCTATTAGCCTATTTGCTTTTATGAAGTTAGAAATGTCATGGATATTTAAAGGGTTTTTTTTTTTTTTGAGAAATAAAAACACCTGTAACTGAGTACATGCAAGATACAAAAGATTAAAGACATACTTGGGAACATTCTAGCAAGGGAACCTAAAAAGTGTACCTTTAAATAGTACAACATCAACACAGTCCAATTGCTCTCTCACACATTGCACTTTTGACTTATACTTATCAGTACTCAGGTCACGTCATTGAGCCAACACAAAACCAGCCGCCTCCTCACTGAGCGCGTTATCCCTCCAACCGCAGTAATATCCACTGTCTTGTGTTTCTGATCACAAGCAGCAGGAGGCGCTGTGGGAGCCGGTCGATAGGAGGACGTCCCAAGTGTGCTTTCTCTGCTGAGGCTCGCGTACACACTGCTGCCAGGGTCAAAGGTCACATCTCACAATCACCTACAGCACATTGTCTTTGAGCGCTAACTCTGAAATGTGTGACTTTGAGCCGTTCTACAGCTGAGAGGAAGATGTGGCTGTGGTTTAGCTGAGGCTGTTTTTGGAGGCTGTTTTTGGATTTGTTCAAGTCGATAAGTGTTATGTGTAAGACAGAAGCGAGGAAGAGAAGAGCAGAGCCGTGTTGTGGATATTGACAACATTTTGCTCACTTTAAATTGTTAGACCAAAGTTTAGTATAGAAACTTTCACACTGGTATTGCATCCATATTATAATATTAGCCAAAGAAATATTGGATTAAAACAAGAAGTACTAGTATCACAGATCTGTAAAATAAATAGTATGAGGGCCTGTTCTTAAAATTAAGATTTATTAAGATTTGTATCTAAATGGTCAAAATGCTTAACTTCTTCTCATTGAGTTACCTGCATCACTAATCCACTAACTCCAAAAAGTACTGTAATATTGTAGTAATTTGTTCCTTTGTGAAGACCTAGCAGAGTAGCTTTGGCTCGATCTCACAATTAGTGTCTTCAATTAATGGATACCACAATCAGAAATCCACAACCCCAAAAAATATATTATAAATGTATAATTGATTCAAAACCTGACCAATGCTTCCGCAATCTGAGCACGATGACAAAAACTTCTTAACACTATGGGGTATTTTTACGCAAAAATCCCTCGATCGGTGGCAGTAAATCAAGCTCGAGAAATATAGGTATAAATATTCTTATACTATGATGCTTCTGCAATTTTAAAGGTCCCAAGCAAAATTGACTCTTGTGACCTTTAGCCATGTTATAATGTTGTTGCCTCATCAAAAACATACCTGAAGTTGTGTTTTGTCTCATTCACACATGTTAGTAACCCTTTATTACTAGTCTTTTTAAATCTCCAAACGCTCTGTTTGGAGATTTAAACAGACTACAGTTTACCTTTTGTTCAGTAGAAATTGGCAATTCCAGGGCTGAATTATCCAAATGATTCTAGTGAAGGTGTATGGAGTTTAAAAACACAGTGGAGCACTTCCTGTATTACCGCATGACATCACAAGGTGTAACAGAGTGTTTTCTGTTTGAGAGAACACTTCCTGTATACCGCATGACATCACAAGGTGTAACAGAGTGTTTTCTGTTTGAGAGAACTCAGCTTAATTATGCAGAGTTTGTGAGTTAAACATATGTGAATGAAACAAAACACAACTCCAGGTCTGTGATGAGGAAAAAAGATTATAACATAGATCAGTAAATAGTGCAATGTGGGACCTTTAGAGAGGAATGTGAAACACATACCTCCTGACAGAATGCAGTGTGTCGATCCTGTGTCGATCTGCCTCAGTTCATCTCAGTTCTCAGTTCATTTCATCTCTGTCTCAGTTCATCTCAACAGTGTGCTCCTTCTCAGGGCCCTTGTGTGTAAGATGTGAAGTTTTAAAATGGATGTGATCACATCTGGATGGATAAAATGTCTTTATTAAAAAAAAACAAACAAACAAACAAACAAAAACAACAAACATTTGAAACCTTTTATAGGGTTTATAGATGTTAAAGCTTACGTCAACCAACCAATGTATACAACACATCCTCTGGCAGAGGAAATCAGTAGTTCATACAGTTCCACACCAATATGCTATATAATTTAAACCCAATTTCTGTGTAGTAAGTGGTACCTGCACAACTCTATGACACTATGGACATATATTTCCTGTTATGTCAAGTACTGGGACGACTCTTTTCCTGCCTTTACTGTAGCAAGCATCTCAAATGGAATGTTTTAAGGGCTGCAGCGGCAACAGCAGATAACTTTAACCCCACAGACAAGCACCAGGACAAAACCAGCAATTTAGATTTCATTACGATAGGGTCAGCAGGTACAGTACCATGAGTGAGGCAGAAAGGCAAACCGCTATAGGAGCCAAGATGGATCACCAATGAGGGGAGGAGACTATAGGCACAAGATGGTGGATGTAGATAGCCACTGACAAGACAGAAATAACCCATGGAGAGATATGGGTGCAGTGTGTTAGGAGGTCCACCGGGGGCAGCGTATTTAAAGATGATCAGCAGATGATGAAATGGCCAGGGAAAAGAGGAGACACGGCGGATCTTTCTTTGTATAGAAAGAAGGGTAAGTGTATGCAGCTGCAGCAAAGGATTGTGGTCCAAAGACCACAGATGACTTATAGGTTTGTAACAATTGTCTATCAGACATGCATTGTCTATCAGACATACAGTGTCAAAGGTTCTGTACCCGATTTTTTCCATGAATAGGGCAAAATCTGCCTTGCCCCAATACAGATATACTGTATAAACAGGTTTTGAGAATCAGGAAGTGTGCTGTTATCTTGCTAGCTTTACCGTGATGGCAAGCTCTGCACTGGTCTCTGAAAAGTTATGCTTGTAAACAACTCAACATCGTCAGCATTCTAGAGTAATTGCCATAAAAGTCATTTTTCAAGGTTTTCAGGAAAATAAAACATTAAACTGCCTTAATAAAAAAATGACTCAGTTTGTTTTTATTTGGCTGTAAAAATCCTTCTGCTTGACCAAGGATCTCGCCAATGACACGAGCAGATGCAGCAGGGTCTGTAGAGTAGAAAGAGACAGAAAACTCAATTTGGCCAAAAAATGGCTTTGACAGATATGCTATGAGATTTTTAACTGATGAAAACAACATCCAAACTACATCGAAAGTAATCAAAGAACACTAAAACTATAAATAAATGTCAGTATATTTTATGTCACAAATACAACCAAAATATGACTATTAGGAAACACGTCAGGTCCCTTGTACACACAAGAGAAGGTCATTTTGAATTACTCTACAAATAAACCTGCCTAAAACTACAAATAATTATTAATACCAAGGCAGTGGCAATGACCCTATCTCAAGCCACTAAATAACGTAAAATTCAATTAACTTCAATATCACTTTCATTTGACCCAAAAGCTTCATATCTCACTATACAAAAGCGGCCATGGGCCATCAACCTGTCCAGGGACTGCAGAAAATGAGCACAAAACATATTGCCTCTTTTGTGTAGGCCAATGATTTTTTATTGTTTTTTTGTATGTGCACTGTCCCTGATAAATAAACAAACAAACCAAACTAATAAACATGTGGGCAGTATTGTACAAGGCTGTAGCTGCAGTCGTATTTTAGTCCTTTCCTCTGGCTTATTGGAAGAAGAGACATTGCATCAGAGCCAATGATCCTTGTGACAGAATCTAGGACTAAGCCAAAAACCGGTCACAGTCGGGCAGAGGGCTGGACACACTGGCACCATTTTGTGTCTGTGTCCATGCTGCATACATATGACTACATCTCTTATGTCTATCTACTGGCTTACATCACTGTTGTTGACTTTTGGACTTGTATTCATCTGCATTTCATTGTTGGGTTCATTTTTCATTCATCTGTTTTTCAGTCTGGCTTTTTCTCATTGAAGTCTGTGATATTGCCGGATTAAAAAATATATTGAATGAAGGCCAGTGAAAGATTTATCAACTTCTAGCTTAGCATTCATGTTGTGTAATGAGAGCTGCTTGGTTTCAGATGGCACTGGCAACATTCTGTAGGTCTAATATTCACAGTGTATTGTTATGGGCACAATGGAAGTTTTTAGATGGAAGGTCTGAAAACTTGTATTATTTTATGGAAACTCCAAGGAAACAGTAAAAACGTCTGTAAATGAATAAATTAAAGATAGATATGTTTTTGGTAAATGGTCAAAGGTCACATTTTTATATAGCACTTTTCCACCGTTAAGACATCAAAGCACTCACCCATTCACACACACATTCATACACCAGTGTACGCAGACACTCGGGGCAAGGTGGGTAATGTGTCTTGCCTAAGGGCACAACAACAGTTTTCATCTGTGGAAGCTGGAATCACACTGCCAACCTGTGGGTCACTGGATCGAACCACTCAACCAATTGTGTTTATGTTGAGAGCTGGATTCGAACTGGCAGCCTTCAGATCAGTTTTTACCATACTGTAGAAAATTCTAAGCAAAGCAAAAACATTTTCCAGGACACAAGCTTCCAGAAAAGTTCCATAGTGCACCTTTAATATGTAGATTTTGGTTGTAATATAGCATATGTTATAGCAATACTAGAATCTCAACCCAGCCAGTATATATCGCTCTATAGGACACTCCGGCCCATCAGTACATAAATTATAACTCACTCCATTGCTTTCCATTTGATTCGGGGACACTTGGCTGACACTGGCTCACTCGAGTATTTCTTTGATTTTCTGCAGAGCTTATAAATCAAAGCTGGAGGATAAGCCTAATGCCATCATTTACAGGCGATAAAGGCGAAAAGTGGCGGGAGCATGTTAATATTCTAAATGGGTTTTTAATAAGGCGCGTGCACAGACCAAGTCAAGTGAACATTGTAATCCTGTTATTATGGGCTCTCGGCTGTGATGTGCTGCCATCTTCTCCAACATGTGATAATTACATGGAGTTAAGCTGTAGCGTCTATTCACTGCGGCCTCCATGAAGGTTAACATATATTTCACAGTGTAGCATGTTATTAATGCTGTATGAAGTCTTATAGAAGAGAGTAGGTGGCAGAAGATAGGTAGGTAGTTTTCCTTTAGTCGGGTGCAATTCAAAGTGTTATGATTAATACTACTAGACAGGATATCTTGATGTTTTATTGTTCTTTCCTATGTATCATGTTCTCTGTATATTTGTTTTTTACTGACTTTTCTGTGGAGCACTGAAGTTGTGTTTAAATGTGCTATATAAATAAACTTGAATTGGACTGAATGACACCTCCATGGACACAAACAGGCTGCGATCCCTCCATCAGAAAAGTGACGCAGTGCACCTTTAAAGTTTATCAACTCTTCCATAAACTCTGAAGTACTTTGAATACATTTGTCTTGCTGACTTTCTCTGCTCTCCATTCTTGGATACAGCTGCAGCAATCAGTGGCTTGTCCGCAGGTTCTGTAGTAATCAGGCCTAAGTGAAGCGGAGGTGTGCGAGTGTTAGCCTGTGATTCGGAGGTTTGTGTTTAGAGCACATTTGACAACTCTCTTTCTCTCTCTCTCATTCTGTGATTGCAAAACTTCCCAGGTTTTATCGTCCTGATGCCATTAGCACTGCAGCCGCTCCTGTAATTACCATCAAAGTTACTGAGAAGCCGCTATTGTGGAAATGATAGACTATGGAAAAGCATGGACACATGTTGGCCTATGTTGTTTACATAAAGTGGACTTAAGGTTAGCAATTTGTTGATTTGAAAATAGCTTTAACTTAACAGAAGAACTTATTACATTTAATACAGATGTTTTCATTGCCAAAAAATATACCTTGAAAACATGTATTCTTACATGTCCAATATTACACAAAATGGATTCTAGTGAGCTTTAAACCACATTAGAAGGTTGTTACTGCCTCAAAATGTACCTGGGGTTTTATTTTGTTTCATTCACACATGTTTGAGTAACTTTTTATTATTAGTCTGTCTACATCTCCAAAGCTCAAAATGCTCTGTTCCACCTTGTGATGTCACAAAGCTGTAGTTTTTAAGTTAACAGCTCCTTTTACCTTGAGTTCAATAGAGATTGGCAATTCCAGGTCTTAAATTATCCAAATTATTCTAGTGAAGTTGTATAGAGTTTAAAAACACAGTGGAGCACTTCCTGTATTATCACATGACATCACAAGGTGGAACAGAATGTTTTCAGTTTGAGAGAAGAACTCAGCCTAAATATGCAAGGTTTGTGTGTGTGTGTTAAACATGTGTGAATGAAACAAAACACAACTCCAGGTCTGTTTGTGATGAGGAAACAACATTATAACATAGATCAGAAAATAGATGAGGAAACACATTATAACATAGATCAGAAAATAGCGTAATATGAGCCCTTTAATGCCATATTGCAGAATATTCCAGGCAAAGCTCTGCACCTGCCGTAAATATGCCATATTTGCGGCAAAATTCAGGAACAATTCATTTAACAAAAAAAGGCATTGTCATATATTTGAATCCTTTAGACAAACTTTGGCCACTGTTTACAGTACAGTTGCTAGGTAACAATGTCACATCTGCTGCTCATGTCGAACCACGAAGTAAAATTACAAACTTTGTTAAAATTGCTTAAGTAGACAGAACTAGGTACGATTTTTAGCACCTTTTTTGCACATTTGAGTGTTTTGGTCCCATTGACATTATATGGGAGTGAGGTGTGAGAAGCTTAACACAGCTATTACTCTCCATCAGTGAAGCTAATTGTCCTCCATGACTGCTGTGTTCCCTGCTCCCAAAGCACTCGTCTGTATTATGTCATCTGTCAATTCACTAAAGAGCCCTTCACTCGCTCCCCTGTCTCTGCTTAGACCTCACTTTACTACATTTTACAGTTAGTGCTTTTTATGTGTCTCCATTGTTTTCAAATGTGTGGGAAGGGACATGTAAAGAAAGAACATGGAACATATGGCATCGTTACAACAGAGGTCTTTAGTGATAACGACAATATAGAGAGTACACGATCACTACAACATTAAAAATCTCTACACTCAAGGTTTGCTACCATTTATTTGTTTGTCAACCAGTTTGTTTGTCACAAGAATCTGTTAAACTAAACGGATTCTTGTGAGCTTTGTTATAATGTTGTTACCTCATATAAAACATACCTAGAGTTGTGTTTTGTTTCATTCACACATGTTTGAGTAATCCTTTATAATTAGTTTGTCTACATCTCCAAAGCTCAAATTGTTCTGTTCCACCTTGTGATGTCATGTAGTGGTAGTTTTCAAGCTAACAGCTCCTTTTACCTGTTTGTTCAGTAGAGATTGGTAATTCTCAGGCTGAAATCATCCAAATGATTCAAATGGAGGTGTATGTGGCGCACTACCTGCATCACCACATGACTCAGCCTAAATATGCAGGGTTTGTGTGTTAAACATGTGTGAATGAAACAAAACACAACTCTGGGTATGTTTTTGATGAAAAGTACTTTTCATATGATTTGAGAGGTTATTTTTACCAGGTTATTTGTTTGTGGTAACATCCTGACTAAA
>KN483876.1:0-14221 GCA_000787095.1 Periophthalmodon schlosseri
ACAGATACAGACAGAGAGAGAAGGAGAGGGGAACAGGACAAGGGGGCAGGGGAGAGAGGGGAAGAGAGGGGTTGAAAGATAGAGAGGTTGAGGCAGGGAGAGAGGGAGGTAAAGAAGAAAGTGAGAAAGAGGGGGCAGAGGAGAGGTAAGTAAGGTAATAGAGGAGAGGAAGGAGAGAAAGAGAGGAAGAGAGAGAGGATAAGGGAGTAGGGGAGAGAGAGGTTGGTGAGAAAGGCAGAGGGAAAAGAGCAAGGAGCAACGGGGCAAGGGACAGACAGAAAGGGAGTGGAAAAGAGAGAGAGAGAAAAAGAGAGGAGTAAAGATGGAGGGGGATAAGGGAGAAAGAGGAGGGCGGGGGTGGGAGAGGGGAGAAGGGGCAGGAGATGGAGAGAGTGAGAGAGAAAGAAAGAAAGAGTGATAGAAAGACAGAAGGGAGCAGAGAAAGAGAAGAGACAGACAGGAAGGCGAGACAGAGAGAGGTTACCATGGTCACAGTGCACAGTGTCAGCTAATGAAAACACAAGGGACCGACGAGGGTGAACTCTTGCACGGGATAAACATTTACCAAAATATGACCTTCAAGATTTGAGAATTCAAATTTTAATATGAGGGTTCATTAACATTTGAAGTATTGTAACAAAATATTTTTCCCTTTTATTACCTAAACTAAGGTAAAATGCTAAAGAAAATGTGTTGCATCTGGCATAAAAAATTAAACAAAGAACTAAAAACTCTGAAAGTCAAAATAACTACATCTGCTAATGCTAATCCCTATAGTCTACATGTATTTATTCATTACTGACTTTATATGGTGATTCAAAATAACAGGTCGTCTCTCTCCTGATGTTTGAAATATTATTCCAATACTCTTATATTTTCTGTTACTCATCCACAATGCAAACTGACACAGTGATGATTTTTCAGTTCTGGTTGGTTGAACAAAGGATAAAAAAAATCTGGGTTTTCACAGCTTTAACCACAAGTCTACACATTGGAACCATCGCCAGAAGGAGAAGAAGACATGTGAGAGGGAGCAGAGGTGCGACTTACACCTCTGACCACTCACGCTGCTGCATAGTAGGGTTGTCAAAAGTATTGAAAATCAAATACTTATGGATAATAAATCTAGTATCGGAATTAGGTATTTATTTGAGTGTTGATACTAAAAAAAATAGGTCAGAATTTGATCTTTACTGAATAGTTTTAGAATGATCTTGAGCTTTATGACAACTATTATAAGACCACATGGTAGGGCTGTATCTTATTGCAATTTTTCTGACAAGCACTGCAACAAGATTTACGATTAGCTTCTGTAAAAGGATTCTGTTCTATTGTTTGTTGTTCTAAATAACTTTATTATCCCCAAAAGAGCATTTCATTATCATTGTACTATTGAAACTGACTATTTAGCCTATTGCTTAGTATTGAAATACAGTTTGACATTTCAGTATCGTGACAACACTCCTGACACTTACCAACGCTACGCTGCCCGACAGGAAGAGGAGCAGGGGCTGTCCTCCTGGATTCAAGATGGACACAAGAAGAAGAAGAAGAAGCAGTCAGCAAAGGCCCTCACAGCCGCCCGGAGCCACCATCACACATCAGGGACCTGCAGCGCACAACAAGTCAACAACATTAAAACAACAGAAGATTTGGTTTGAAGCTTAGGACCAGAGGAACTACTTAAATATAAGGTTGGGTCTTATTGGAAAAATATTTTTTGGGGGGTAAGCATTTATCGCGGGCACTTTTTCTTTGTACTAGTGGGGATTATTTTGTTATTTTTCTGTACTATGATAAGATTTTAACTGTATAGGGTGGAATCAATAACGTATGTAACTCATAGATGGAAATATTGTACAATTGGAATATGCTTTGGGATGATCCTGCTTTAGTGTTTTTACATCAGTGGCATAAGTTTCAATATTAGCGTTTCTCGTCTATATTTTCTTTTTTCAAAATTTGTTATCGTGGCAGGTTAGTTGGGCAATATGGCAAAAAGGTTGCATAGTTTCTTCACAGTTTTCATCCAAAACAAATACAAGTGGATTAATTTCACGAACATACTGTAATGATCTGATATTTTGCGTTTAGTTCAGAGTTGACAGCTTTTGTTGTTCTTGTGACTGTTTGTGTTGTTGTTAATGTAACTGCTTTTGTATGTGACATTCGGTTGCTATGCCGACAAGTTGATGAGAAGATTCTATTGGTCAGTTATTGGTCTGTTTTGGAGACTGGCTCCAGGAGTTGAAACTGCTGTTGTCTGGCTCTTGTTTTGGCGTGGGTGACGGCCTACAGTAGCCCTCGTGTTCAGAAAATAAACAACCAGAAGAAATTTGGCGTGTTTCCTTACACCAGAACGCTACAATATGATGAAACCGATAATGATTAATAAAATACGAAACATAAAAACCTTGTTCTTTTGTTGTCAAGTGATCGTTTTACATTTTAAAACATTAACATAATGTCAAATTAATTTACCTAATCTCACACTGACTTGGCTGCCAAAGAATGACCACTCTTAGTTCATATCTCCAGCTAAAGAAATCAAAACATTACTCATTATGATGTCATTTGAGATCTTATTTCCCAACATTAACTTAATAGTAATTTAACATGGCAATAACTTTTCCATTACAGTCCAGCTAAAACATGTAATGCCATTTAAGGACACATTCAAATGAATAACTTCTTTCTCAAAAACTCTACATAACTAAACATGCAATTCAGTTATCTAACAAACACAGTACAGTACAGCGGGTCAGCTGACCGTGGCTCTGCGTAAATGTTTCTAAATGCTTCTCTCAACTGTATCTCCTTTGTCTCCTGTGATCCCGCTCAGAAATCCCCCTCTCAAATAAAGAAGAAACGCTTAACCCCCCTGACCCTCCCAAAACTACCCCCAGATGTAACACCAAAAATAGGCATCTCATGGAGTATGCTAACTCAAGTTCAGAAGGGAGCAGTGAAAAAATAAACAATTTCATAACTAAACTCAGACTGGAGAATGAACAGTGCTTGCCCTGTGCATGTGTCATCCACTTGTAGTAATAATGTAGTGTGAACATAAACTGTATAAAGAAGTGGACTACAGTGAATGTGATGTCACCCATAGCGTTCGAGGCTAATGGCTAAACGGCCAAATTTGGAGTTGAGTTCTGTGAGTATCATAGCAACCAAAGAGCCCATCTGGAGCCAGGCTGCTGAATGTAGTGCCCCTTCCCGCCGCTGGTTAGGAGGGAGCGGCGCTTAGCAATGCTGTCAATCAAGTCTAACGCTAGCGGGAGCGACCTCGGGGAAAGAAGGCTCCTGATTTGTCAGTTATTATTGTTCTTATCTTGATTTCCAAACACAATGGCGAAATAAAAATACTAGGATCATGTAGAGCGGGTCAATACGAACATTTTAAGACCAAAATGACGACGCTCACTGCAGTAGTTACACAGAGGAGAGTAATAGTTTCTCAGTGTAGAGTCGATGAAGCTGTAAGCAGGCCCATGATCACGTCCTATTTAGAACGCGGCGGCTAGCAGGTTAGCTATGTCCATTTATATACACAGTCTATGAGTGTGAATCAGCACTGGTACAATTCACTTTACCTGCTTTGTATTCTGTCCATATGCTGCACTGTGGATAACTATAACCATAGCTACGTATTGTGCATAACAGTATAATTAGAGCCGCAACTTTAATCGCAATCAAATCGAATCGCAATTTTAATGGAACCAATTTGCAAAGTGTAAAGGCTGCAATTCTTAGTACCGTACCGAGTACAATCATTTCTTCCACAAACAACAAAATATGCTGTGTCTTTCTGCATAAAAACTGCTAACCCTGTAGACTAGGCCTGGCACTATAACACATTTTGAAGCACAATGTATCACTGGAGAGATGTACTGCGATAAACGGTACTATTGAAACTACTTTATGCCACTGTTGCAATTTTAAAAAAGCAATATCTTATATACCAATAAAATATTTTATACATATATACAGTACCATTAAAAAGACCTGAGCTGCAACAAATAAATAGCTGAATGAAGCAATGATTAGCCATAGAAGTGACTTATTCAACCCTCTACAGCTCAAATCTTAACGTATTACAAACGAAATAACAAAAATCTCTCCAATTTTGCAAAGAAAAAGCACCCACGATAAATACTGAGCCTCAAAATATATTGTTCCAGCTTTCATATATTGAATGATGTGTATAAAGTAATTATTGTGACAGGCCAATGGTAGATCTGTACAAACATGTTCTGAAACGTGATTCGTATTAGTTGGTCAGTCCATGTTTTCACAAATCTAATCATAACTACGATCACAGTGCTTGTCAGAAAAATCCCATATGCAGCACTGTACATAGAACATGGTTTATATTTTTACAGTATTAGCACAGTGTCTTATCTTATCTTATAAACATAAATTATGGAGGGATGCAGACACAGAGGAGACAGTTGGAGCGGCTTGGGACATGGCTGGCCTGGCTAATGCCCTGTTGCGCGTTCAATCAGGGATGAGCCAATCGATGTGCAGCTAGCTATACAGTCGCATGGCTAAGCTAACGCGGCGCATACCTCCAGACCAACCTATTTGTTCAGGCTGAGACGCTGAGGTTTACCGATTGGGTTGATCATTGAACATGTCGGAGCAGATTAAGCAGAGGTTTAGCGATTCACAAGCTTAATGTGTTACATCCAATAAGCTGGGCAGAAGTATACTGTGAGATAGGTAAACAAGTGCTGTTTGAGAACGTGGGTGGTGGTTCTTCACAATGTGGGATTTGTCTTGTGGCTGATACAGATATTAACCTATTAAAATCCATTGCAAGGACCATAAATGTATGTTAAGTTACAGTTAAAGAGGACATATTGTGGTTGTGTCAGGTATATGGTTATAATCTATGACACCCGTGAGATACACCCCTTATGTTATAATTTGCACATTTTAAACTGCAATATTGATCTAAAACAACTTAATAAAAGATAGCTGATGTCGCCATGAACATCATCACAACAAAGAGCCACGAGGCTGTCAGCACCTCCTATGGATAGCTGCAAATTACGCTTGCTGCGAGTAGTGGATTTATTTTTTTTTTTTTCCATTTGTACCAAAATTATGTCTTGAATACGGAAGTGAATGTGCATGAATAACTCCACATACATCTTTGAGAGGATAACTGAGAAGGGGAAACAACTATAGCCTGGTTAAAAGCTCTAAAAAGATGATTTTGCATAACAGGTCTGCTTTAAGTTCACAAATTAACTATTTGCTTTTGTAAAAATAATAACAGAATGTATTTATCTGAGATATTAAATCATTTGTTGCATGATTGTGTAAACATACAGCCATATTTTTACTCATTAGTTTAAAAAGACAAATCTGATGCACTGAGGACACTCTGGGAATGACACAAAAACACTGGTTAAATGTTCAATATCATAATATGGTACAGATATGATATAATGTGATATCTGGGGAACCCTGTGATATCACCGATAGCCTGTACCTAACACAATGTTGTTGAGAAAGGTTGGCTTCATGTACTCAGTGTTATCAGAGAACACTGATGTCATCTATCAAAAAGTTTGTTGTTTCAAGCTATGCCAGAGTTGCAATTGTGTTTTAGCACAGATGGTAACGACATGCTGTAGCTCATTTACAGCTAATGATAAAAGAGAAATATTTAACACAAAAGTTGATGTGAAACTAGATAGCAAGAGCGATACGAGCCATTAGAAGCTGATTGTTGGGATTGGGTCTTATTTTTAACAATTACAATTACATATTACGATTTATTGCTTGAAATGATTACCGACTTAAGTTTTATTTCACAGTGGGGGTTCTGGGTTAAAGCCCTACTGTGGAACTTAGACTGAAATAGACTGAAATAAAACGTGTTTTCTGTTTTGGCTGTTTTTATTGCACTATAAAATGCAGAAAAACATACATCCTTACTGTGAGATTGCATCACCACAAACCTGACTCTCTCTGCTTGTCTCTATGGAAATGTTATTCCTTTGGCTATAATATTCCACAGTATGGCATAAAACGTATCTATTTTCAAGGAGAAAATATCCTTTTATAGATAAACAGATAGATAGATAGATAGTTTTCTTCTTCCCACTCCTTTTCAAGCTTAAATAAGAAAAAATATGTGAAATGTGCATTAAGTGTGCTGGATGCATGCGTCCATTAATCTGCTCGAAATAAATAAATAAATAAATAAATGAAAAAATGAAATGAATAGATAGATAGACTTTATGAATCATATCCATCTATCCATCTGTCTATTTCCATGGATTCATTAAGGTGACATGCCACTTTCAGAAAGTTACAGTGTTATTTCAATGGCTATTTTGGGGGTCCTGACCTGAAAAATGTGGGAAACCCTGCCTTAAAGCTCAAATAACTTGTATAATCTTAGGTGAGCCCTATCTTAAGTTCTCTTACACAGCAGAAGGCAGCTGCTTACACCCCTCCTTCTCCATACAGTCTTTCTTTTACTTTTGGGGTATTCTGACTGTACGTGTTATTATTCAGCGGGGGCACAGAATAAAGTCCCTCGTCCTTATTAGTGAGGCCCCAGCTGCCCTGAGCTCTCTGCTGGGAGTTCAGGAACCATTGCTTTTGTCGGGGCGATTGGCCAAAAGCTCCTCAGGGCAAGAAGCCAGAGACTACCTAAAACCTCACACACAAATCCACAAACACGACAGGGGCGCACAATCACACACAACACCGGGGTTTGTCAAACGGAAAATCTGGATTACCTTTGTCCACAGTTCAGCTACGCTTTAATGTCCACTATTAGCATGTCACTGGAGCTGCTCTGTGCCAGCGCATGAATGTCACGTAACATTTGACTCTCAAAACTACCAAATACTACTAAATATTATGCCTCTTCCTTAGTATTATGTGTGTATTTCTTTGGTATTTGGCATCTTTTAATACAGAAAGCCCATAAGACGAGCTGAAGAAGGCCCATATAACCAAAATGCGTAGGCAAGTCCCCTGTTTACAATAAACTAGACTTTTAATGCGGTCTGAGTGCATCATTATGAGTTTTCTATATTACTGAAGCAAATAAATCAAACAGGGCCTGGTTTAGGGCTGAGCGATATTGGAAAATTTTGCGATATGGCTGTTAAGAACTGCAGTATCAATACTTTAATATACTTTCGGACTCAATAATTTCAGTTATAATAAAACTAAAAAGTAAATGGATTAATTTACTAGTGAAACTCTGTCAAAATACAAACTTAACAGAGAGAAAAGCAGGACAAAATCAAGGCTAATTCCTGACTTAATAAGGAAAATCATTATTAAAATCAGCTTTATTTAACATATTCTTAAAAAAAACCCAAACAAACAGTGCAGTGCGTTTTTGTCAGATGGAGAATCTTGGAGTCATTGCGATATTTTGAGTATGTTGCATATATTGCGTATGTTGTGATATTGATTATTGTGTCAGTCAGTAACGCAATATCGATACTTTTCCATTTTGAATGGAGATTCCCAATCGTAACCAAAGTCACCATCTAGCTACCATAAATAAATATTTTTTTCAAGCGTTTTAAAATCTAGTTGTATTTGGCGCCTGATGTGATGAAGTGGAGCTAGCCAATAGCCAGGTTTGCGGCTGCATTGAGACTCAGGTTGGTTTAACTGTAGCTCCATCGCTTTCCTCTAGATGGAGTCAAGAGTTATGTCAATCCTCACGATAGTCAAATCCAGACCTAAGAGCGTATTTGAAGGTATACAGTCATAAGGATATGAGTAACCCTTTCTCTTTGCGTTTTGATTATAGCTATACCAGTGTTTAATTTGGTCATTTTCTTCCTAAGTCTTGACCCTATTAAAACTGACCACTACCAATGATTCATCAGTTCATAATGGATAGTTGATACTGTATATTTCTGTTGCTATTATGTTTGAGCATATTTTCCATTTCAACCGACAGCTCGCAATATAACCGGAGATTAAATTTCCAAACTGACCGTTATCTTGACAGGCAAAATGCCAGCTGATTAGTGAGGCCCGTTATCCGTTCTGACTAAAGACCACAGTGCAGGTGGACAACGGCACTCTCACTCTTACTCTCAGCTGTTACACAAATCCCCCACAGTTACACTTCCTAATGCAACAGAGCGACCACTTACCCACTACATCACTACGGTAGCCTCAAAAGTCCAAGAATCATATCTGTTATAGGCGACATTTTGAGAACTTTTCACCATTACATAGACATAATAGGCTATTCTGTTTTAATTGTTAATAGCTATGGCAACGGCCCTAATTTGTCATCATTCCGAAACCCATGGATAGGTCACAACATTAGTTTAAAATTTAATATGTAGGCAGAGAATTCTGTGGTAGAATTTGGTGCCTTGTGAATGTTAAGTTGGAAAGGATTTTTTGCCACAATATTAAAGGTGCACTAAGTTAATTTTCTAGTGGAGGGTCCGTCACCTTCTTATACCAATGGAGCTTGGGGTGTATGGCATTAAACTTATGGAGACAAGGTGATGCCACAGGACCAAGTATTTTCTAGCTATAAAAATGCCTGAGGTTTAATAAATGCAAGAAATATTGGTTTAATGCCATACTGTGTAACATTTTATACAGCACTGCATAGCCCCTGCCCTTCATCTGAGACGTCACATTCAAGAATGTCATGAACACAACCTATTTTGAAGGTTAACTCTCACTATGAGAAGCAGCTCGCCAATGCATGAGGCAGCAATACCAGACACATTGTGGTGCAACCTAGAATAGTCTCATAGCCCCAGCTCAAGTTTATTCTTGTCCCGCAGCAGCTAAAAGTGTTTCAAAGGATTTCACAAGCGCTTTGTCTCCCCACACAGCTCTGCGAATAATGTGAGTCTGCAGCTATCAATTCACAAGACGAGGAAGGCCAAAAACCCCCAGGCCTAGAGGCGATGAAACGTTTGTTTACAAAGCTGCAACTTTTCAGGGACAACCATAGCATCAGTTCAACAGGAAATGAATAGTATAGTTTTATGTATTATTATTGTTATTAAAATATGTTTGTTGCTAAGCCTTGTTTTGTAAGTGCAGATTGAGTTATTTGAGTCAAAACTTGAATCTGGTTTGAAATGCATTTTTTAACCGTATACCACAAAGGAATTACCCTCATATTTTTGGCTGTTATAGTGTCTGTTGCCAGTGCAAGAACTCAATCCGGCTACACTGCTTTAAAGCTGTGGTCTTTACATTGTAGACACCATAATTTTCTATAGTGTATCTCATATATGTCTGCTGCCTGTAATTATGCCTCGATTATGACCTGAGCCCGCTATGCCCCCCTGCACAGCGGATGCAAGGATGTTGCTGATTCCCGGGGTAATACCCACTGACCAAATTACTTCCTCCATGTTTGATAGAAGAATAATTATTTCCTCCTGTAGCCCCTCCCTCCTCACGCGCGCTCTCTTTCTCTGACCAAGAAGAAATCGCCCTTAAATATCAAAGATGCGTTTTTCATAGGGCTGCAAGATTAATCGCAATCAAATCAACATCGCAATTTGAATGGAGGCAATTAGCAAATCGCAAAGACTCTGTGCTAGCTAGCTCAGTGTGTCTCAAAGCTAACAGTCACTTTTATTAAAATCGGAAAACATAAAATAAACAACATTAAAATTCAAATTAATTAAACTAAAGACGACTCGATTATTTTTATAATGTAGGATACTTCAGTTTGTGGCGATGTTTTAATATTTATTATGCCTCAAAATTAGCATTAACGTTAGCATTGAGACATAAACATCTCTCTTTCTAAACACAGAAGTGTCCTCCGGTGAAGTATTCATTTTATTTGTGTAGTTTTTAACATGTTGTCAGTGACATCCACCCACAGCTCCATGACTACTGCCTTATCTTTAAATACTTATTCATTTGAGCGCGATTTGGTATAAAATAGAAAAAAGTCTTTTTCTGCATAAAAAACTGCTAACCCTTTAGTTTAGATCTGTAAACATGCTCTGAAAAGTGATTCTTGTATTACTAGTCAGTTCACATTTCTTTCTTTTTGTAAATTCTCCTGGACACGCTAAAATTGTGAACTTTGAACAGTATCCCATTATTAAAACATAAATTGCAAATCTAATCAAAATTGCAATGCTTGTGAGAAAAAATGCAATTAGATATTTTTTCCCAAATCGTTCTGCCCTAGTTCCTCCTCCTCATGATACAAGGGCAGGTAAAGGACTAGCACTAATCAACAGCTAGATGAGAACCCGCCTGCACCCATAGCCTCCCCCCACCCTCCTGCTCCCTTGGGTGTCACGGGGACATGTCTGTACCTGTCCCATGCCGGGGGAGGGAAGTGGTGACTGGCGCCTTATTCACGTACAGTCAACACTGATGCGAACAAAAGCCTTGGGGTTTGGTTTTGACTTCATTTGTCCGTATAAGCTCAGTCAGATTAAATCAAGTTCATGACAAATACTATAATTACTACATGAATCAGGACATCAAATCTATAAAATCAGAAATTTGTAAAACATGATAAAATAATTATTTCAACGTCTTATATTACACAAAATAGTTTCATGTGAGCTTTAAGCCATGTTAGAATGTTCTTGCCTCATCAAAAACATACCTGGAGTTGTGTTTTGTTTCATTCACACATATTTGAGTAACCCTTTATTATAAGTCTGTCTATATCTCCAAATCTCAAAATGCTCTGTTCCACCTTGTGATGTCATGTGGTGGTTTTCAAGTTGAGTCACGTTTTACCTTTAGTTCAGTAGAGATTGGCAATTCCAGGGCTGAAATGATCCAAATGACTGTAGTGAAGGTGTGTGGAGCACTTCCTGTATTACCACATGGCATCACAAGGTGGAACAGAGGGTTTTCCTTTTGAGGGAAGAACTCAGCCTAAATATGCAGTGTTTGTGTGTTAAACATTGTGGAATGAAACAAAACACAACTCCAGGTGTGTTTGATGAGGAAACATTATAACATAGATCAGAAAATAGCGCAATATGAACCCTTTAAAGGTGCTCTATATGTAAATGTTCTGCCACTTGCTTGTCTGGAGATGTTATTCCTTTGACTGTAATGTTCCACAGTATGGCATTAAAAATAATCGTGCATTTATTCAGTTACAGGTGTTACTGTGAGTTGGCTCACCTTTCCACAGATTTGATGAATAACGTGGCATGGTGGTGTCACCTGCTTGCCTCCAAGGAGAAAGATACATTTGAGGCAAAGCCATAACATCTCCATGGACACGAGCAGGCAGCTGACTAACAGAACAGTCACACAGTGCACCTTGATAAACTGGCCAGATTGACAATATAACTTATTAGAAACCTGAATAATAATTTACTAGAAATAAGACCATTGAATAGATCAACATTAAAGAGGGGGTATTTTACTTCTATGAGGTATGAACTGCTAACACGTAACATATTTAGATAATCATGTTACCTTTTATTGTTTTGGAAATGCTATATTTGCCGAAAATAACACATTAACATGTTTTATAACTTTCACTTTCATTTGACGCTCTGAGTCTCTCCTCCCTTTGCTCTCCACACAAAGTCACTCCCCCTTCAGAGCACAATCAAACACAATCAGCTGCATCCTGCCAATGAAACTACTGCACATCACCTCAGGTTTGTGAAGTTGTTGTGTGCAGTTTTGATTCTGCTTATGGAGAACTGTCGTGTGGAAGGATGGATGACGTAGGCTTGTGGGTTGAGCATAGGAGGATTCAAATAGGGCCCGGGAGGGATCGCAAAATTACTGAAACATCTAAAACCTCTTCAGGCATGTTTCTGATGAGGGAACAACATTATAACATGGTAGAAAGCTATAAAAAATCGATTTTGCATAATATCCCTCTTTAAAACTCACTATAAAAATTACAGATAATTTTTTGTAATCAAGTTAAGTTGATCAACTTGTTCCAGTTACTAAATGAAAGTGCCACTGGTTGCTTAAGAATGCAGTAGGCTAATTTGAATAAAAATGTGCAGCCTAAATCTGATTCCTTTATAGTCTTCATCTAATTATTTTAATAAAGTTTCATAAAGAATCCTCCCCCCCCGGGGTTGTTCTGGGTGCCTCAGCAGTTCATAGCGTATATACCCCTTTTATGACCTCTACACGCATTACAGCATGCTTTGTCCCACCATCTTTACAATCCTCCAAAGTGCACTTCTCTGTCATAAAACGGAAATTCAAAGGCACTTTTTAGATTAAAAATTGTATTTCATCCCGGCAGCGTTTGACAAAATGATAAACACGAAATAATATCTACTTTGTACTGCCTGCCAATAACTTAATAAGACCTCACTGTTGATACGACGGGCAATAGGTTTTGAGATCACATGACGTCCAAAAACAATAAATTCCAGATTGAAGAGTCAGATATGAAATTCATCCCCACAACAATATTAAAAAACAGCTTTTCTATTTTTATGCGCCATTTTTTATGCTCCAATAACATTTAAGGGATTGTGAAGTGATGTTAGACTTATTTTATACTGGAACAATTAACACTGTATAAGTAGCAGACTAAATCGAAATTACAGGCACGTTCACACCTGCACACACACGCACACACATTTTCATTCTTCTTGGGGATGTTGGAGACTGATCCTAACCTTTGCCATAGTTACTACTTGTCTAACCTTAACCTAAGCCCTAATCATAACTTATTTTACCCCATGTCTGAACTTTAAACAATGTTATAGAAAAAAGAAAAATTCTGTTCTGTCAACTGAACAAAAGTTTTAGAGTGAAGACGTTTCGCGGCTCGTTCTTCAGTTTAAAACATGTTGTTGATCTAACAAAAAGGATTTACACTATGGGCACCTCATTTTGTCCCGATAATAATCATTAAAAATAATACATTTAATTAAGTGACTTTCAAACCTCTCAACGACACTGTACAGCTCAAGTTAAAAACATAAAAATAGGTTCATAAAAACGCACAAAATACAATACAAACCTGGACTAGACAAGGACTAAACCAAGACTAGAAGTGATTAAACCAGGTCTATGTCAGGACTAAAAGTGGGCTCAATTAATCTAGTATGTAATGTACAAAAGGTTCAAGCAGGACAGCTGGCAACTTTTCTTAGAGGAGGAAGAGTAAAAGACTGAACTTCAATAAAGGCTAACCTTATACATAAGACAGTAGAGAATGACCTATACAGGGGCATGAAGCAATGAAAGACATTCACAACAGCTGATATGTTATTTTAAGTCGCATACATGTTATAGCAAAATGGCACTAGGGTTAGTACTGTTCCAAGCACCTACACAGGGGCAGAGTATGTAACCAACTAACTACATAGTACTAGTACACTTTAGTAATACTTGACAAAAAGTGGACTTCAAGTGATTGGTAGTAGAATGACATATTGAAACTTATTTTTAAAAAAAACCTGTGTGACTAAAACAGAATTCATGTTTAGAAACAATTTATTTTAGAAACATGATTGCAAAATAGTGCCACAAAATAATCACTAATTGTAGACTAATTTAAAGCCACAATATGTACCTTTTTAGCCAAAAAATATAATCAAATAAAAGTGTTTTTTTTTTTTGTTTTTTTTTTTTCATTTTGGTTTTTTTGTGTGCACTGAAAAATATCCTTACTCTGAGTGGGCTCGCATCTCCACAAACCTGACTCTTAGCCTAGAGGAGGGCCTCCACATGCTTGTTACCATGGAAATGTTGTTCCTTTGACTATAATGTTCCACAGTATGACGTATGACTTTGCATTTCTGTGGAATCATGCAGGTGGTGTGCCATTTCCAAAAAGTGACATACTGTACCTTTAAACCAATGCAAGGTATTATAAGTGTGTACTAGACGGCTGTTAAGGGAAGCAGTTAAAGTTCAAAGTCCTATTTTAAGAACATGACAATTGGCCCAGTAACATCCACCTTACACTGTTTCCTATCCATAAACGAAACCATACATCAAGAACACATCAACACAACAACAGCATTAGACAAGCTACTATTAATTCTTCAAAAATATCCAACACTGGCCCCGTCTACGGACCCAGATATATTAAAATGTGCATTACAAGTCTCTTATGAGTTAAAGCACGATTGCAGACACTAGCAGCTGGTTAAGAAGAACAAGGAGCTGAATGAGCCATAGTGGCAGGTGCACACGACTAAGCCTTAAGTGGCCCCCGGAGCATTCTGGGTAATGACTGCCACTGAACCAGGTC
>KN483876.1:14303-26145 GCA_000787095.1 Periophthalmodon schlosseri
ACCTCTATCAGGGATTTCAACGCCGCTCCTATTAGCATTATATTTGCTGAGCTCTACCTTGTTACTAAAACATTGGGGCTTGTTGCATATTCCGTTTGACTTTTTTACCTTTGATGCCGAGCGAGGATCAAACTCGAGTATTCGTCACATTTGGAAGAGATAACCGTGCTTTTACCTGTAAGACTAATTTGTACAGAAATTTGAGGTCATCTTGCAATTAAAATTTCCCTGCTAAAATTTGTATCTGAGTGAGTAGAATGTATGGCTTCAAAAGTACAAGTAGGGTTACAATATAGGCAAGCAGACTGTGACACAATTTAATGTATAAACTAGCATTAATAGCATTAGCCACCACAAAAAATAAGACATATATATAGATTTGGCAACCAGTCGTACTGTCTCTGTCTCTTTAAGTGTATAGCTTTAGCATTAGCGGTCTGGAAGATATTTTGCATGTAAGCCAACAGCTAAGTTCCAGATATGTCTAATTAAGTCTAAAACTGGCTTCCTGCTGCTGCTCAGAGTCAGGACTAAACATGGGGAATCAGCGTTTGAGTTTTATGCAGCTAAAACCTGTCTTTCTGAAGATGTGAGACAGGCCTCTACTTTGACAATGTTTAAATCCAGGCTCAAAACAGTTCTGTTTAGCTGTGCATATGACTAAGGTTTTTATTCTGCACTCTTCTCTTTTAATGTTAATTTTGCGATGATTATTTATTTATGTTGTGATTTTAATGTCTTTCTAATTCTCTAAAGCACTTTGAATTACTTTGTGTACGAATTGTGCTATACAAATAAACTTGCCTTACCTTGCCTAATTGGTAACATAAATATCACCCAAATTGTCTCAGTCCGGGAGTAGTGCAGTTATTAAAATTTTAAGAGAGAATGTAATTTCAACATTAAATAATAGTACTTTCTTTGATATTACCGTGTGGTCTTATATCTGTGTAATCCCTCAGTCGTCCAGACATATGTGGTCTTATGCTTGTTCTAATCCAGCTCAAGATCATTCTTAAGCAAATCAGGAAAGTGGCTTTTTTAGTACCGATACGTTTTCAAATGAGCATCTAGTTTCGATACAAGTTTTAGGATCGATTCGTATCTGATTTTTTCGATACTTTGGACAAGCCCCGTAGGAATAAAGTACACAAAAATGCACTAGTCTCTGTTCATCTTGAGATCACATGTTGTGCATTGCCGCCATATGACTGGTCGTACATTTGTTTGGACACAGGACGTACCATGTTTATGTGATGTGCCATAACAGTTATCAGAGTATTTTATGTATTTCATGTGCGGGGGTCGTACTTACACAGACTTCAGCAGAACTGCCTGGTCTTCCATCCCTGAGGAGTCCCATCTGCAGGAGGGAGCCAGCGGATCTAAGCACACACAGACGCATACACACACATGGTCAGATGTACACGTGGAACTGGAACACGCAAACTGCAGCTTTCGTTAAAGGGGCACCATGTACGTATTGCTTCGCCTGAAATGTTACACAGGCAGGAGGTCACGCCACTAGGCCATATTACAGGTCAGATCTGTGGAGAAGCAAGCCCGCTCACAGTAGAAATGCATGTTTTCCAAGGTATTTTTTAGCAATAAAAATAAAAAATAATGTAAGATAGGTATTTTAAGACCACACTGCAAAAGATTCCCAACAAAGCAACAAAAACATCTCCATGGAAACAAACAGGTGCCGAACAAACCACCATAAACGTTACATAGTGCACCTTTAACTGCAGGATTTGTAATTTAGAGATGTCACAATATCAAAATTTTGTGTGACAATTTCTGTAATTAGATTTTAGTTCTTACCATTATATTGTGACCTAATCTTAGCATCCC
Source organism: Periophthalmodon schlosseri (assembly GCA_000787095.1). Lineage (NCBI taxonomy): Eukaryota > Metazoa > Chordata > Actinopteri > Gobiiformes > Gobiidae > Periophthalmodon > Periophthalmodon schlosseri. The sequence continues at coordinate 16,158 of KN483876.1, forward strand.
TATTCATAACTCTCAAACTAACCCCTTATGGTAGCAAACAAAGCTGGATTTTTGCTATCTATCTGCTAACTATTGCTAACAGAGCTAGACTGGAGCTGGAGGACAACAGACGGCCACATTATGGTGAACTATGAACGAACTGTAATAAATGTACCAGAACTGACAATAAAATAAAAGTGATATATTCTTACAATGGATTATGTCCATATGCATCTCTATTGACTCCAGCCGTTTGAAGATCTCCCTAGAATGCCATGCTTAATGCTATTACCAGATAAAAGCCATGATTAGCATATTGGCTAATGGGGAGCACAGGACACTTTCATGGATTTTTTCCCTTTACACCGGGCCTATGTTCAAGCTTACGGATACTTGCTTGGCATTGCTTGGAAAGGGTAAATTTATGTTAGATTTTGTTAGATGTACAAAAAACAGAGACACAAAATTATAATTATAATACTCGACTTTCAGATGTATTCATTTTTTAGAACGTCAATTTAAAAAGTGCACTACGTAATTTTAAGGTCCCATATTAGGCTATTTTCTGATCTATGTTATAATGTGTCCTCATCGCAAACATACCTGGAGTTGTGTTTTGTTTCATTAACACATGTTTAACACACAAACCCTGCGTATTTAGGCTGTGTTCTTCTCTCAAACAGAAAACACCCTGTTCCACCTTGTGATGTCACGTGGTAATACAGGAAGTGCCCCGCTGTGTTATTAAACTACATACACCTTCACTAGAATCATTTGGATGATTTCAGGAACTGCCAACGTCTACTGAACAAAAGGCAAAAGGTAGCTGTTAACTTGAAAACTATCACTTCATGACATCACAAGGTGGAACAGAGCATTTTGAGCTTCTGAGATGTAGACAGACTAATAATAAAGGATTACGCAAACATGTGAATGAAACAAAACACAACTCCAGGTGTGTTTTGCAGGAGGTACCATAGCGTAAAGATCACAAGAGTAGATTTTGCGTAATATAGGACCATTAAGGTTAATGCTATACTGTAAGTCGAGGCAAAGCCATAGCATCACCATGGAGACAAGCAGAAATCTTAAAAAGTGCCCCTTTAAAATGTCTGTGATAGCTGCGACTAAACGTTACTTAAGCACACTGACATTCTATTGACACAAATGAATAGCTATACTGTGGTCACGTGTTCAGTTGTTAGATTGACGTTTAAACCGTGGGATGTTGAAAAGTGTTTGTTTTTCTTACATGAAGTAGCTACATGTACAAGCTTCACATCTCCCTAAAAATGCCAGCTAGACACTTTCAGCACATTTATATTCTGACATCATCTGAGCTCCTGACTTAGCTTTGGGCCCTTTGTGCTTAAATAACTCTATATGAAAGATATGGAAATACAAAAGATCAAAGAAGAACTATCCAAAAATGAAATCTCCTTTTGAGGCTAGAAATACTTTGGGCCAGGAATAAGTTAAGGATCGATAAAAGCTTGAAAACCTATCGGCAAAACAAAAATGTGAAACCGTAGAACAAACGTTTTGTGAGAAGAGATCGATGATGAACTCTTGATGTGAACTCACAGAGGAGCAGGGGCAGATTACAGAGCCTCTATATAACGAGCAGCGCAGTGTGAGCTTTAATTAATGATGCTGTAATAATAATGCCAGTTTTCACACATGATTTTGCGAGGTGTGATGTCCGGTAATTGGAAAAAAGTCACGAAGAAACATCATTAATTTGAGGGTTGTGTATTGTTGATGAAAATAGTGGATTTATCTTTATGGAATATTTTGAAGGAATACTTCATGCTTTACTTCTATGCCAGGTACAATAAATATTGTAAGTATTATCAGTAAATATATTACAGCAACCTCTGATGATATTAGAGAAATATGAAACAGAGGAGTATATAAAAGGTACATTATGTAATTTTTCATGTTGTTGGTGCGTCTCCATAGAGGTGGTATAGCTTGGCCTGGAATGTTCCACAGTGAGGAATAAAATTTGCCTGTCCCCATGAAAACAAGTAAATGATGCCACCAGGAAAAATTACAGCCAGGTCAGATCTGTGGAGGTGTGAGTCCCTTCACAGTAAGAATTCGTGCTTTTCAAGAGATTTTTGAGCAATAACAGCAACTTTTAATGAACGTGAGCATTCAAATTAAAGCTGTAATTTATGTAATTTTATACAAATTAAAAATGAACTAAAAGAAATAAAAAAATATATATATATATAATTTTTTTCAATATCTCCCTTAAGGGCGAAATGGTGATAAAAATTGAATCATGAGCTCATCCCTGTGACAATCTCCTTTTTTTGATAAAATCATCACATCACGATTCACAAATTTGATCTTGAATGCAGCTCTACGCATATCCACGCCTCCTACAGGTCAGTCTCAGCAATGCTCTGAGGTGGCTTTAGCCAATTGCAATGACATGTGATGTCTTCAGAAGTAGCAGATGACTTTAGTTACCTCTACAAGGAAATATAAATATACTCCATTTACATGAATCATGATAAAATCAAAATCGTGATCTGGCTCCAAGAATTTTTTGGCATTTCGCCCACCCCATCTCCCTCCCCTAGTGACTCGTTCATGGTGATGTGAGCTGTGACTGTAGACACACAGGTGGAACAGGTGGTGCAGGTGGCTGGGTGCTCTGGGTGCTCTGGGCCTTTGGGTGCTTTTACCTGGGCGTGGAGCGAGGAGGGGTAGGTGAAAGCAGGAGGGAGGGCCGGCGACAGCTCGGCCGGGTACAGCGGGTATGACGCCCACACGTCTGGGCTGCTGGGATAGAGAGCGGGCACTGTGAGCTCATCTGTGGAAAGAACAAGAAGAGGAGGAGTGCGGTGAGGAGGGGCGAAGGGCGGGTGGGTGCTGGCAGAGGTGAGACATGGGTGACAATAATCTGAACTAGCTTCCTCGTGCCAACCTTGAGAGGAAGAAAACCAAGTGTGATGTTTTACCAGTGAGTGCAAAGAAGGGTGACAAAGGCCAGTGCTACAAAGTGAGCTCCGAAGAAGACATTATGCTTTTTTCTGGTCTTTAGAAATGAGCTACAAGCAGGAGAATAATATTACATTTTGTTCAGTGTAAACCGCAGTATTGAACCACAGAGCTTAAAGGGACTGCAGATGGAATGTAGCAGTAGATAAATCTGAAACAGGTCATCTCTTATTTTTTAAGATACCTGGATTTGTACACGGTCCCTGACAAATAAAGAATAAACTAAACTAACTAAACCAGAGAAATACTATGTTTAATATAAAACTTGATAATAGAAACTGGTCTATTGACTTTCTCTGCTGTTAGCCCCGCCTCTTCCTAGATTAGCATTTCACTGTAGCAAGCAATGGAATTCATTTTCATGTATTTATTTTTGAGAAATTGCTACATTTTGAACCATAGTGTATGACCCAGAGTCTACATTTTTCAAACAATTGTACAAAGTTGTGAACAAGGATAGGTGGTAGGTGAAAACGGGCATTTTCTGAGCCTCAAACAGACCTTAAATGCAGGGCAATGCTTTAGCATGCATGAATCAACTCTGAGTAATCTAATGATGTGGGAAAGTCAAAGGCTCATAAAAGGTTTGCATAATATGTCTCCTTTAAAATGTAGAAAATAAATCAGATAACGGTCCAATTTTGACAAACATTTCCCTGTGCTGCCCTGCGTCGCCTGGTAACAACTTATCAAAGCCAGATCAGAAAAATGCCCGATTTGAACAAGCCTTATCAGGAAATGACAGCAATTTCTCTCCTTCAGATTACGTCATGCTTTCATTAATGGCTTCCTTCCATGCTCCCATAGTATGCACACCCTGCTGTCTGCCAATAAGAAAACACACACACACACGTACGTACACACACACACATCCCAGATAAGAGCCATGTGGTCATTGCAATGGAATGCACTACCACAGCTGGCCTATGTTCAACCATCAATGGCTGATTTCTGCTAAATACTTAACCACGTGAAAAATGTTTAACTTAATGGGGCAAAAGGTACAAAGCTGCATTTGCAAAATTCACTTACAGGCCTAGACAAAATATAAATCATTAATCTACGTCCAATAATGTAAACTTGTGTGATCCTTTGCACTGAAAAACACAAGGATGTGGGCACTTGATTTTTAAAAATACGATTGTTGTAACTATTTCCTCTGTTTTAAAGGTGTACATTTTCTAGTTGAAGGTTGAGATCATTTGAATATGGATGAAATTCATAAAAAATCACTGAGAGCCCAAAGAAAATAAGATATAAATTAAAACTGCCGTCGAAATAGCCACTATATTTTCACAAATTCAGATGAAAACCATTTGCCTCCTAACTAGAATCTATGGCCATCATTGTCATGTGCAGATAAATTGGCATTTACAATAATAAAAATGATTCAGCTAAGCTCCAATACTGTAAACTAGCAATAACCCAGAGTGTATGAGTTACTACTAATACAATCATGATTCTCTGATGAGCAACCACTTTTTATAGGCCCTGTCTTCAGATTCATTTCAGATCGCAGCAGGAAGACAAAAATAAAGCCAAACACATCTAAAAACTAAAACCAAAAAAGACCCCGGGGTCTTAAAGTGCATATGAAGGGTTAGACTACTAAATTCTTTTGTGAAGTTTATAATTTTCTTGGTTGGACACAGGCAGCAGATATGACATACATACAGGTAATTCCATAATTGTTACCTAGCAACCAACATGTTAACAATGGCCAAAACCTGTATAAATTGCACAATAGTTTTGATTAGACAATGAAAAAAATTACACCTTTATTTTGTTTAATGAAAGTTTAAACCGTCAGAAATGCATTCCTTTTGCATAAATTGTCCCTGCCTTTTTAAATGGAATTTCCGGTGTTGATGACATAGGTAGAGGTTTTAGAACTTCCTGCATTTTTGTAATTTTTCGTCTCAGCTTTTTTTCCACAAACTGCCTCTTCACTGATAAAACTATGATGAAGTTTACCACATTCACAGTTATCCTATCAAACCAAGTCATAATTAGAAAGACATTAAACCTCTCATATGCACTTTAAAGGCAGTAGCTGTAGACTGAAGGTTACTCACATGGATCTCTGCTGATGAACTGTGGCCCGGGGCTCTGCTGGGATGGAGGGGGGTTCGGAGTGCCAACCAGCTTGTTCTTGGCCATTTTGGTGTTGGCCTTGGCGAACTCCAACCGCAGTGTTTGGGGTATTTCTGGATCAAATCGGACGCCCTACGATCAAAGCAAAAGGCGCACAAGTGGTCAGAGGGAAAAATGGCTTCCTACAAAAGGCTTTCAGCATAGTTTTATAGAGCTGATCAAAGCTAGTAGTAGAGCAGGCTATTAACTGTGCAAAACCACAGGAATGACTATAAAATCATCGCTATTTACTTTCTCAAAATTTACTTTCAAAGCATTTCCAAGTACAACGTCATAACTTTTTACGGTGTGAGTTACTGACTGCTAACACATTTCGCTAAAAAAAGCTATTCATCAAATCTAGTTATTTACAAGCTTGTGCTACTCCAAGCTGGTTTCTTGGAAGATTGCTTAAAGACAACCCTTGGAAATGACTGTAAGAGAAATTAGGGTTCACCACATGACCACTCTTAATAAGGTTAAACATTAGTTTGGCAATGCTTTGCTATGGAAAGACTAACCTCATAAGGAATTGTTTTTTCTCTTTACCACTCTACTAATGACGCTATATATAATGACAGACCTCACATGCTGTTTAAAGGTGAGGTAGGTTTTTTTTACCCTGCTACAGTCTTGCCTATAAGCTCTGCAATGACCGTTCTGCCCACATGCTGATAAAATGTTTTGGGTCTGGCAACAATTTTGACTCATTGAGAATAGCCTGGGAAAAAAAAAAACTACTTTGTTAAGAAATCGCCAGCTCATCTTTAAGTGTCAAAGAATACCAGGAAGTAGACAAAATGGCTGCACATTCTTGACTCATTTACAATGTTGAATTTTTTTCTTTTTTTTTTTTTTTTTTTTAAAGATGACCTAAATACTAAAAGGTGACAAAACTGTAGGTTCACGTTTGAATAAGTCTTGTAAAAACAAACAAAGAAATATATATATATAGGGAAAATTAACACGTCCTGCATAATTTTATAATGGTCTATATCAGAACTAATATAAGAACCCATGGAAGAATTTAAAAATATGATGATTGTGTTAATTATATATTATAATTAAATGTTTTTGTCAGAAAAAAAAAATGTTTTGATACTGAAAAAACAAAATTAATCACATAAATAGGACAGAATAAGACATTTCCTGAATAGTTTAAAATGGTCTCTATCTATATCCGAGCTATAAGACCCTATGGAACTATTTCAAAACTACTATTATTATGTTTTGAAAATAACAGATTTGTTTTGTTTTTGTTTTTATTATCATTGTAGTATTGAAATTGGTATTGATTATCAAGCTTGAGCCTTAGTATTGAAATCAAACTTGAAACTGAATAATACAAGACATGTATTTTGCGGTAATCGATTCACAGTGGATTAGTGAGTTATTCTTGTTCATATGTATATAATGACAGACGCCACGCGCAAATGAAAACCAGAACAAACTTGGCATGATGTCACTGTGTGCTCTGGGTAGTGGGCCAAAAGGGTCGGTCTACAATACCCACTGAACTCTGTAACTGTAATTTAATCTCAAACATGTCTGGCAGGAGCTACAGTGAGAAGTGTTCAAACCAAGCCATAAATACTAGTGAGGTGTTGGGATGCTACTGCTGGATGATTTCGGACATACCGGGGTCCATATTAAGCACTAATATTAAGCACAATAGGGCTGTGTTTACATTACACCATTACAGTATGTGTGTTTTAATCATGCATTTAATAGTGAGTTTGTTTAACTATATAACCAGGCGTTTTTGCTTTATCACTTGTTTGCTCACACATGGATGATCTACACTGTCTACTCTGCAACAGACAGACAGAAAAAAGTTAAGTTCTCAGAATGTTAGCTAATTGGTATGTTAGCTTCCCGCATTGAAAAATATCATTAGACATTTTTAGTGAGTTCATTTTACTTCTTATGATCTTGTTTGTCTTCCTTCCACAGCTCTAGACACACATTCAACTGAAGGAATACGAGGGGTGCAGGGACAACTAGTCTGAGAAATTGTGATATTTTAAAGTTTTTGGATACGAGTTCACCGATCTGATACTGGGTTTGGATGTCGCTAGTGATACTGAACAATTTTCTGGATCAGATATTGGGTTCCAAAAATACGGGTACAGCCCATATCGTGGTTTGGCATATACATTAATGTAACAAGACTATATTTACTGGTCCTAGTCGGCCCAGAAAGTCTCATAATGTTATATAAATATTTTTTTTATTGATATAAGCTCTTTGGTAGTTACTTAAGAGATAAATAACAGTTACATAACACATTTGGATCAGTCTGTGTCGGTCTTATTTTATTTTTGTTTTAACGTCTCTGCATCAGTTAATATCAGGTATTGACAGATGCATTGGAACTGAAAAAGCTGGATAGATGCATCCCTAGTTTTTGAAAGACTTTTTTTTTTTAGCATAAATGCCATTAAAAAAGAACGTGTAATAGTAATAACTGTTACTGTACTATTAGCAAAGATATTTAGACGATACTTGGAGTGTGAAAAAAGGCTCAGGGGGAACAAAAACATTTGAGAACTACTGTAATGAGTACCCAGAAAATCATCTATATTAAGTAAATAGTTTTTTTAGTAGGTTACTTTCTCTTAATATTACGAAATTAGACACATTTCATACCCATATGAAAACAGCCTTATAGTTATTCACAACTAAACTACATCACGTACACAAAGACAGAAAATGAAAAGTATTAAAGTATTTGTTTGACCAAGCCTCATAAGTAACACAGTGGAGACTAATTTCACCAGCCCCACAAACAGCCTCTTATTAACCTCCTTTGATTGTCTATAAAACTCAAAGGGTCGGATCAATGGAGGGGGGAGTGTTGAAGTTCTCCGCAGTAAAAATCTCGCCTGGATACTGCAGACTGGAGCAGAGCAGAGCCAAACCAGCGCGGCATAGGTCTTTTCATGAAGGAAGAGGAATTAACTAGGATATAAGAGCTCAGGGCTCTCCCAGCCTCTGCCATACTGAGTCTAATCATGAGGAGCAGTTTGAACAGCTTTCACAACATCACATCTTCACCTTGATTCATGTGATCCTTTTAAGTTCTTATAATTTTAATGATCACATAGAATTGCATGTAGGAGTTACTTAAAGGTGCACTACGTAATTTTTCTGGAGGAGTGTTGCCACCTGCTTGGCTTCATGGCGAGAACATTGCTTTGTCTAGAATCTTTATGGTATTGTATGGTATTAAACATAACCATTTGGAATTGCAGGTGTATTTACAGGTGTATTTAGTGCATTCTTACAGAGAGTGGGGTCACCTCTCCACAGATCTGACCTATGTTGTACTGTGGAACATTCCAGCATCTCTATGGAGCACCTTTACCTTACTTAATGTGATGGTAAGCCTTTATTTGCTAGTTGTTGCAACAAAGTAGGGTAGCGTAATTAATTCAAGTTTAATCAGATCACGATCCAATTGTTTCAAATTGTCAGTGATAATCCGTTTTGAATCTTCTGAGCAGAGTTCAGACTTTCAAAGGAAGAATTCTGATTGTATTGTTTTAAATGGCAGAGATTAATTTAGGCCTTAATTTAGGCCTTTATTTAGGCCTACTATGTTCATGAAATTTAGCTTGCTAGCCATTTTTCTTTGCTAACGTGTTTGCTAGCCCTACAGCAATGGTGGATGTCAGAATGGTGGGAATTTCTATTTTCTATGTTCTATTTTTTGTTTAGATCCTGATTCTTAGTCAGTTGCTTAATATGATATGAGGAATAAAGCCTTCACCCTGTTACTAGGAGATTCCTGGTTTTATCCCAGATTTGCGCATAAAGTTGAAACCATTGCAAGACAGCACCAAATTCATTCTTCTGTTTGGTTTGTCAATTTAGAAAAGCTGTATTTGAAATATTAATTGTTGTAGATTAGAGATTGACCGATGTGTTTTTTTTTTCATGGCCGATGCAGATTGTTTATAATCCAGAGCAACCAATGGCCGATAGGCTCTACCAATATTTTTGTGACGATGTATAGAGCCGGTTTTGATTCTTTTCTCAAATGATGTAATTTAAATTTACTACAAACCTTTAAGAGAAGTGTATCACATTTAGTGCAGTTGTCTCTTCGTATTAAAGTGTTAAATAAAGCTTTGTGCATGTTCTAGTCAGAAAATCGACCAAAACAAAATATCGGCCTGTGCTGGAGATTTAAGGCCCAAATATCGGCTTGATATATCGGTCAACCTTCTATCTGGGTCTGTCTCTGTTGCGGATAGAGCCTTTACTCCTGAATTAAATAATAATTGTAATCCAGGTCAGTGTTAATCTTTACCATTACTATAGGATCCATATGCATTGACATCACACTTTCTTGTTACTGCTCCTATAGTTGAGCTTTTCTTGCCTTCGCCCTACTCTGATATGCAGATAGATGTTTGCAAATTCTGCCTCATCTCCATATGACCTCGGGGGACCAAGCTACTCCCCCAAAAACAAGCCCAATTCTCATTCCCACCAAGCCATTCTCAGCGAACAGTCTCACTATTGTTGCCACATAATCAGATGATAATATTTCTGTCTTTTTTTTTTTTTTCAACTTCCTTTGTTTCTCCTTTGAAGCACACAAATACAAAACATCTAAGAAGTTGACCGAATACTAGAAGTTGTCACACTTTGGAGTTGTGATAAAACAGCATCTTATTTAGTGACAGCAACTTCAGTTAAAAGCAATGTGGGTGGTATATCTAGACATTAAACAAGCAATGATAAATATAGAACTGTGTGAAGAAAGAAGAATATATCCCTATGAGGTCTGCTGGTGTTTTGACTCATCTAGGAAGCACTGAAATAAAGGAGATTAAAATTAAACCCTAGATCA
>KN483876.1:28926-53919 GCA_000787095.1 Periophthalmodon schlosseri
AAGGCCATCTTGAGTCAGGTGACAGTAAAAAAATGACTATTATAAAGCTGAGGATGAACAGTTTAAACACAGACTAAAGTATTCATTAACATGTAATAGCAAACTTGCATAGTCCACATTTTCAGCATTACCCTTTAGCCTTTTCTCAATAACTGGAGTCAAAGTTGCAAAGTAAGGCTTCAGAGGCCAGTAAAAGTGTAGTCGACAAAACAGCTGAACACTGTGCAATGGATTTTTCAAAAGACATATAAATAGATGAGATAAATCTTTGCTAAGGCTATTGCTATAGTTTAGACAATGTTTACAATAGCTATTTTCCCATGACCTGTGCAAAATGTCAAGAAATGCCATTGTTCATAACAGACACGTGACAAACCAATCAGCTTTATAATTCGGTGATTGAAGAGAGTGATATTTTGCCCTTTTGTTTTGTATTTTCAACCTAAACTAGAAGCAAATAGTTCATTGGCAGCAACAAAAAAATAAAATACAAATAAACGTGACAATCAACAGAATGCAACTTGTAACTTTTCTAGTGGGGTGTCTGTTCAGTGCTAGTCTCCATGGAGATGTTATTTCCTACCTAGAATGTTCCAAAGCATGTCATTAAACTGTTTTTTTATATTGCTAAAATAATACATTGCAAAAACATGTATTGATATGAGTGCGCTCGCCTTTACGCAGATCTAATCAGTAACTTAGCTTGGTGGTGTCACCTGCTTGTCTTCGTGGAGATGGCTACATTTAATGCCATATAGTGGAACATTCCAGGCAAAGCAAAAACATCCTCATGTAGACATACAGGTGGCAAACCATCCACAATAAAAGTTACATAGCTCCCCTTTAACATTATATTTAAACCAAATATAGATCATTTAGAGCTAACATTTGTGTGAGGAAGTTATTTGTAACACGGATTTTCACACCTAATTTGAATCAGAAAGGGTAATGTTTTTGTAAGCTGAACATAATTGGTCTCTAGGTGTCAATGGAACAACTATGATAAACCTATCTACTTATGTACTTGCAACAGGATCTTAATTGTTGCAAAGAAAAGATTAATCCTTTCTTCTAGGTATTACACTCACTGTATTGGATCTAAACCATCTTAAACCCTCCTAATGAGCATGTCATGTCTTTATAGTTTACAGTAGAGCTGCACAGTTTTGGAATTGGTCTTACAATTGATAGATTTGTGATATATATTTAAGAAGTAGGATTCTGTTCAGAGAGCACATTTTAAACAACTCCAAAAACCTTAACATTTCAGAAAAGTAGTCCATTTTTTTTGGCTCCTCATCCGATACACATTTTTTTTTTTATATTTACAATTCCCGATACTAGTTGTCTCGATCCATTTTTTTTGGCTCCTCATCCAATACACATTTTTTTTTTTATATTTACAATTCCCGATACTGATCCTATACTGATCTTCTAACTTTTAATGATTTTATTTACATAATTTAGGCTGTGCCTTTATTAATAGTTAAGTATTCCATGGTGTATAACTCGATATTAAAGGCCTAATAATTTGTTATAATATTGTTTAAAATTAAAATATTTAAAATAATGTTTTAACTCCTCCACAGCACAGTAGCTTCAGAACACAGTGACATTAGATGTTTTAGCCTCTAAAGGCAGTGTCTCTTCACCATATTGTTTATGTTTGAGGCCTGTAAAAATACGAGAATCCTGTTCGAAGCTCATGTCTACTTAACTTACGTAAACAAGTTATCACATTCAGCTCTGCTCCTCCGCTCGATTTGTCCAAAGTTTTGCTTTCACTCGTAAGGCTCGGCGACATCGCAGAGGTAAAACAAATACTATTCCCATCATTAATTATGCTTTAGGCCTCCTCACTCTGTGTTTAAGCAGCTCTGGGCATCAGCTGCAGTGTTAGCAGCTGTGTGCGGAGGACTATATACACTGTATTGGTCCGACATACTCACCAAATCCGACCTAAGCCGATCTAAAAATGCCTAGATCGTCGGCCAATACCAATACCAGTATCGGACAGGGACATACTTAGAGAAAAGACTGATATATGAACTGGTAAATTAATACAAAAATCCCATGCAATTCAGAACATGCTTGTAGAGGTCTGAACCACAGGTACAACAAGATATTTTTATAAATAGACAGGATATTTTCTTCTTTACAAAGGACATTCTATGTTATCTAAATAACTGCAGCCTTTGTGATTTGATAACCATGTCCATTCAGTTTCAACTGGAATGCGATATATTGTGCAGCCTTTGTATACAGATAATACTCCTACTAACCTATGTGAAACTAAACGTCTTAACTCATTTTTTGCCTAGCCCCCTTGAGGCTAAACTCGTCAGTATGGCTCTTGTCAAAACACTGACTTTGACGACTTTAAAACGATTCTTCCTCTCACTGTGTACATCCCAATGGAGTAGACGACTTCTTGTGATTACGAGCGAGTATCCTAGCGCCAAAGGCAAGTTGGTGCAGAGCCTGCCCAGCCTCCTTCCTCCCCCTTCTGTAAACTTTTCCAGGTAACTTCCTGTAGAACGCCACTAATCTTTCACAGTTCAGACAGATGTAAAGGTGTTGATGAGGTAGAGATGCCTAACCCAAGCATTAGCAGTAGCTCAGTGATGACTGATTAGTGACTGTATGTGAACATATGTGTCAGAGGCGTACCTGTTTCGAAGTGAGCTTTATCAAGGAGCCTTCATAGCCCTGCAACAGAGAGGAACATGGGAACATTTAGAGGACAAAATGCTTTATTCATATGCATACTAATGTTTGTAGCATGTCTACCTTGATTACGATACTGAGGAAAATCTTCATACTGATTTCAATACCACAACAAATAAAAAAATAACATTTTAAGAGACACTGATGATGGATTGAACTGGTCCCATATAATGAGCCTCTGGTTACATTACCATCACTGTCCATATCTATCTATTACTATAATCATAATTGCACACAGAGAAAAAATAAAACAACAGAGAATAACAGTTGTTTTATTTTTTATCATGTTATCAAAGTGCTTGAAAACTAAAAAATATCCAGGTAATTTAAAGATACCTGCCAAAACGATCTAGTTTCAATAGTTTTATAATTTGGTGATATCTGGGTGTGGATTTTTGACAACCCTAATACATACCATAACACACATTTTCAACTATGATTAAGTTTATCCTGTATTCTTAACATTTTGTTCTGGTAGCTAGGCCTGTCACGATAACAAATTTTGAAGCATGATATATTGCTACAGAGAAATATTGCGATAAACGATAATACGGAAACTACTGCCACTGATGCAATAACAGTAAAGCTGGATAATCCTCGTAAACCATTTTAAATAGACAGTATCATTAAAAGATATGAGCTACAGCACATAAGTAGCAGGATGAACCAATAATTGGCCTTATAAGTTATTTATTGCAGCTCAAGTCTTACGTTATTACATAAAAATGGCAAAAATCTCCCCACTTTTGCAAAGAAATCGTACACATGATAAATATGTATGTATATATTGTAGCTCCTTTATCCAAGTTATTTCCTTCATGGATCAAAAATGTTCATTTAGCATCTTTCAGTGTAAGTCTACAATTTGCATCATTTCAATTGTTGCTAAAAATGTTATATTTTAGTTGCAGACCATGACAGAAATGAATTTATAGGGCTAACACACTAGCTGCCATCCATAACAGCAACTGAACGGTAAACATTAAGATGGACCAAAATAATAAAATAAATACTGTGAAGCTGTAACTATACTTAACTAGGCCTGATGTGTCACCTCCTTGTCTCCATGGAGATAGATATGTTTAATGCCGTACTGTGGAACGCTCCAGGCAACTCAATAACATCTCCATGGAAACAATAAGGTAGCCAACATTCCAGCCAAAAAATTACATAGTGTAACTTAAAGAAAATATAGTCTTAGAGGTAGAAGCTCACACGGGGATTGACAACAAGACTGCGATGCTAGATGTAAAAATAAAAACCTGAAATGTTGAAGCACTCAAATGTATCCCTGATTTCCATGTTTGTCAGATGCCAACTGAATGCACTGAGTAGGTTTTTATAGTAAATTAGTAGTTAGGAGTAGTATAATAAGTTTTATAGTAGTTTAAAGTCACTGGTCTTTCATATATCAATGAAAACACACATATTTCTTCCACTCTGGCATTCTTGGTATAACATCGCCTAAGCCAGGTACTTTAACACTAAATGAAGACCATATGTGCCGTATTATGACGTCTTTACCTATGATCTGAGATTTACGGCTTTCAGCACTCATGAAACAAGCCATTTACCACTACAGCATTCTCTAAGTGAGTGATTCGATGCATAGCAATTGTTCCATTATTCATTTTAACCATGCTACTGCTGCTTCCATTAAAGAGCATTTTGGTAGGGCAACGGTCCAAAAAAGCTTCCTCCTCGTATGTTAACGTGTTACTACTGTTGTGATTGAGTGGATTTTATTCTAGTGAAACAAAAAGCCTTGTTTTTCCAGAATCTACAGTGAAAGGGATACATTTTCCCATGATGCTTTGCTTATACGGATTAAAGTGCATATGACAGGTTTTCGTGTTTTTCTAATTATTACTTGGTTTAGTGGGATAGTGTCTGTGGTAAATATTTATCATAGTTTTACATCGGTTAAGTGCCAGTTTGTGGAAAGAAAAGTTTAAATGAAAATACAGGAAGTGGCTGTGCGTTCTAAAGCCTCTACCTCTGTAATCAACACTGAAAATTCCATTCAACATAGAAACTATTTATGTGACTGGAAGACATTTATTTTTCCGGCAGATTAAAAATTGATTTAACAAAATATAGGTTTTGTAATTCATTTTTTATTAGTCTAATCATAACTATTGTGCAATTTAGACCAAGTTTCAGCCCTTGTTAACATCATGGTTGCTAGGTAAAAGTCATGAACATACCTAGTAAAATCTTAAATATGCATAAATATATTTTAGTGAAAATCAGAAGTAACCCAACCTGTCATATGCGCTTAAAGATGTGATTGAACTTGGGCTCTAGTAACACAGATACTGGAAACCTCCGCAGAGATTTTTCCATTGCCTTTTATTTCATCACCATTAATGGAGGTCCAATTGACTTGTGGAAAGAAAGAGAGGGCCTAAGAATAGCTGGCGAGCCCCCATCCGTTTAAAACATACAAACATACCTTAAATGGTCTGAAGAGGAGATACAGCTCTCGTGGTTTTATATCCAGAGGTAGCCCACTGACAAATAGCGTTCGGACCTGCAAAAAGACAGAGGGGAGAGAGAGATCATGTATTTTTCATTAACCTCCACTAGTTATAAATAGCTACCTTGATACCTGACAGAAACAAATGAGATGAGGAGGGAGGAACAGTTTCCAAGGCTAGTTTCATAGTAAAAGACAGACTTATGTTATGTCTTTGGGCAAGGCAAAACATCCCTATTTCAAACCCTAAGTGCGTTGTATACTTTTGTGTAATCTATAGCTGGTTGAGTTTTATGGCTGTCCTCCCTTGCAGCACTAACCTCTATTTTACATTTGAACTTTTCAACTTGCAACTGAAGATGTTGTTGCCAGGGAATTACAATGTATGTTAATGGTATACTATGTCATTTTTCTAGAGGGGCGTGCACCACTTGCTCGTGTCCATGGAGATGTGTTTACCTGGAATGTTCCACAGTATGGCGTTAAATTGATCCATTTTGCATTTAAGCAATTACAGGTGTTTCTATTGTTGCAAATATCTTGAAAAGCATGCATTCTTATTGTGAGTGGGGTTGCCTCTCCACGGATCTGAGCTGTAACTATAGTTAACTCGGCCTGATGGCATCAAACGCTTGTCTTCATGCTCATCAATTTAAGGGGGGCTGTATAACTATGGCAGATTCACTGTTTTAGAAAGAAATATCTTTATAACTATTTGTTAAGTATTGGCCTCTGAAGCTATTGTTAAAAAATATACTTTTGTTTATTTTTGCTGCAGAGAAGTTAACTTTGTGCCAGTCTTTCTTTCATGTGGATACACCCAATAATTATATAGATATTTAACCATAAACCAGGTAAACAAACCTCCAATCTGACAGTTAAACAACAAATTCTACCATAGAATTCTGAGTCCTCCAGCTTCATTTTAAACTTTCAGTTCCCTGTTCCTTGTTATCTGCAACATTTTAAGGGCAACAATGCGTTTAATGCCCTACTGTGGAAGACTTGAGGCAAATCAATAACATCTCCATGAAAACAATAAGGAACAATCCAGCCCAAAAATGACATGGTGTACCTTTAAGAAAATATACAGTCTTGAGGCAGAAGCTCACACAGGGACTGACAACAAGACTGCGATGCTAGATGTAAAAATAAAAACTGAGAATTGGTTTGAAGTGTCACAGGTGCAACGCAGGAGAAGTCTATCAAAAGAAGAAAGATTTCAAAATGCTATCTTGAACTAACATTTGCACAATGGTAAGGCATGCATTTGCTCATGTGGATGTCAAAATGATCTGAAAATACACAATACAGCTGTAATCTGGACGAAACTGGCTTAACCCTAAAACTATGAAGAAATCGGATATCCAAGTGTGGTTCAAGAGCACATTTTCCATAACATGCTACTGCACTGTCAACACCCATCTGTAATGAAGAGAAAGATTAATGTGTTTAGTGTCGTTTTGTGGGACGAGGTTGTCTGGAGCTGAAAAACAGAACCAGTGCCAAAGAAATCTTGTATAAAATCAGTGGTGCTGATTCCAACATTTGATCACGGAGGTGCGTATCAGTAACACTACAAATATTTGATAAGACAAAAGAATACTACATGGTTGAAATATTATGGTTCTATGTCACTTTAAATGAATGTAGGTTGGATTATAATGTGTCGGTTGTTTCAAACTCAATTTTGGATACTGAGGAATAGACTCAATACTCAATCCCAATTCTGATACTATGATGACTGTCTTACTTTAGACAGTAGAATGTGATTTTTAACATTAAATAATAGTACTTTCTTTTATATTACCATGTGGTCTTATATCTGTGTAATCCCTCAGTCGTCCAGTAGGTTCCATAGTGGTCCATGGGCGTAAACTAGTCTATGTGTCTTATACTTGTTCAGATACAGCTCAAGATCATCCTAAAGCTATTGAGGAAAGGTTCATTTCTGTCCTGTAAATGTGATTTTTTTAGTACCTAAACTATTGAGGAAAGGTTCATTTCTGTCCTGTAAATGTGACTTTTTTAGTATTGATACTTGCTCAAATGAGTATCTAACTTCGATTCCAGTTTCAGTATCGATTAGTATCCGATTTCCGATACTTTTGACAACCCTATAATGTGTGGATAGAAAAATTTGCACAAAAATGTTGATATGTGTTAAGACATTTAGAGAAAAGTGACAATGAAAATGAAAATACATAAGGCCCAATAAAGTTCAACTGTTATATTTGTCTTTGTCCAGCCAAAGAACCACAAATGCATGTGTATGTATTGTGAATGCCAACGTCACAATACATGATTTAACCAGTCTGACAGTAAGTCTGGCATACGCTGTGACCAAAAGAAATTATTCATTGACTTGTTGTTATCTATAATTTTTTAAAAGCAGTTACAAAATATATGTAATAAATCAATATTTAAGCTTGAAATAAGTTGGAAATTTATACTATATCAAAAGACAACCAACTGTGAAATTATGACCCAAGATTTGAGAATAACAATTTAGCACTTTTTTTTTTTAATGGACCAAAGATGAATACCATTATATTTGAAAGCTCCTGAGTGCTTAAAACATGTTTAATTTCAGATGAAACTTGAACATTTTGACAGATTGTTAATTGCTACGTCACAATTAAGTAAAATATTGTCTGTCAAATTGTCCACATTGAGAAGAGCAAGTGGTTTCTTCTGGCCTCTTTCATGTAATGTACATAAACAAGCGTGTTCTCAGTCGCCTTAATATAAATTGATTTCTATTGAGTACTAAGGTCTCCAGTATATTATGATAATTACTCAGCATTGGTTGGTACAGTATGGCACAGACAGCCCAAACGCATTAGGCCATCTCCCCATAACTCCACCCTGCACTCCTCCACTTTGAGAACCTGATAACTGCATTTGAATGTGAAATCTAATCATTTATTCAATATCCCTATTCTATTTCAGGCTGATTTTCGGGCTAAACCCACAGCTATGCACTTACTCCGGGTAGCTCACGGCTTCATTAGCTTCAGTATTCACAACTGGGGGGACAAAAGAACTGCTGAACTAACACTACACTTCATTCCCACATGTAACCTGATACACGCCGCGCAGCTAAACACAAACAAAGAGGATTGGTTTAGTAACTTGGGGTGTAATCACAGGCAAAACTTGGGCCAAAAATGTACCTTTGTCGACTCTGCCATAAGGATAGGCCATATTAACAAAAAAATATATCAATAATCTATGTATCATGATATTTAGACGTTTTTTAATGAATGTCTTGGTTGTGGTTCGAATAATGCACCAAACATGGATGAACTGTGTAATTAAAAGGCACTGAACCCGTGTTTTTACTGTCTTGAAAACATGAAAAACAAAACTAGTTTCTTGCAGAACCTTGCAGAGGTTCAAAGTTGTTACTCACACTCACAACGCATTCTGAGCATGTTAATTATTCACTGTAACGAGTTAATAGGCGCTTTCACAACTTTCAGAGGCTACAGAGCGGAGTTTTGCTGCCACGGTAATACTAACAACAACTAGCATGCTGAGAGTACACCAACCAGTATTACTTCCTGGTTCACGGGCAATAAAAACATCTCTTTTTTCTCAACTTGCACAGTGTTGTTTAAGATTAAGATTTAAGTCTATGTTTTAATTGTTATGGGACTTGATTTTTAATCCATTTGTTCTCCTGTTGTTTTTGAACATATCATATCGTATCATAGCAACCAAAGAGCCAATCTGGAGCCAGGCTGTTGAAGGTAACGCCCCTTCCCGCCTGCACCGCTGGTTTAGCAGGGAGCGGGCGCTTAGCAACACTGTCAATCAAACCTGTTGCTAACGCTAGCGGGCACCTGATTTGTCTTTTATTAATGTTCATATCTTGAGTTACAGACAAAATGGCGAAATAAAAACAGCAGGATCATGCAGAGCAGGTCAATGTGAACATTTTAAGACCAAAATGACGAGGCTCACTGCAGCAGTTACAGAAAGAGGGCTAGCGGCTAGCAGGTTAGCTACATACATTTATATATACAGTCTATGGTTGCAACACTGGAATTTTCTCATTGTGCGACCAAGAAAGGTTTTCCTAGCTTATGTTAAATTATAATTTTGCATATCTCCAGAACAACAATTGCAATTAATTATGCATTTTGTGTTATACCTCTCACCTCTGCTTTGGCACATTCAGTCTTATCTTATCAGTGGTGTCCTGCAGGGCTGTCACTGGGCCGTGTCTCTGCCAGATCTGTTTAAATAGGGGCTCAGAGGGGAGTCCTTTTAAGGAGTTAGGGAGAACAAAGAGTGAAGCTGGAAGTGTCAATCACAGCTGAGCAGGGGTAGGCACTTAAAGACATGTTTTTCTTATATAACAAAAACTGAATATAAATTTTTTGTAGTTATTGCAGTAGTTTATATGTAACCTTGCTGGAGAAGGGTTCACCATCTGTTTTCTCCATAGAGGTGCAGTATAGTAATAAACTATACCTGCTATAATAAACTATGGTAATAATCTATCCTGCATTTATTCAATTATTCAGTTTTTTATTATTCAAAATACCTTCGCAAGCCTGCTTATCCAAATATGACCTGTACTTTGGCCTGGTGGCATCACCTGCTTGTCCTCAAGGAGATAGATAAGTTTAATGCCATACTGCGGAACGTTTCAAGCAAATTACTAACATTTCCATGTGAACAAGCAAGTGGTTGACGTGGACACCCGACCAGAAAAGTGACACAGTGTACCTTTAAGATGACTCTAACTTACATTAAGAGAAGTGTGCTATTTTTGGCTAAATTGGTTGTAAAAAGGTTGTAATTTAAGTAAGTATCCAATGAGCCAGTCTTAAGGGCAGACCACACATTTCTAAGGAGACTTTGGATGGCTTTTGGTAATGGAAACTGCTATACTAACCGTACCTGTGCTAAATAAATAGCCCTTTTAAATTTGAGCTAAAATGGAAAATGCACTTAGCTGTGTTATCAACTAAGCACTGCTCCTCCTGTTAGGCATTATGAATGTTCTTTTTCACCAAGCATAACTCTTTGCAAAGCTGCACACGACCCCAAATAAACGCCAAAAGACATCACATTCGAAAACTTAAGATGCTGGATAACGCACTCTCTCTGCAACTGACGACAGATTTATACTTTGCTTTTATGTTTTATTTAACTTCAGGTGGATAAATGTCCCAGCTGAATGTTAGAATCACTACAAAGCAAACGTGTATGAATTTAAAAAGCTTAAATAATGAGCAAGGCAGTTGTATTGATGACAAGTTAGAGGAACTATATGTGAGATTTGTGTTTTAAATATCATATACTTGACCTAAAACATGTTCAACTCAAATATAGCTTTCATTTATTAAAAAAAAAAAAAAAAAAGTACTGGTGATTTACTGGGGACATTTTGTACGTGTCCTCAATCTGCAGATTTAGACACTGGCAATCCAGGTTCAAGTGTGGTTATGTAACTTTTTTAAAACAGTAAGAGTGCAGGCGACACAGTTCCTTTAGAAGTGGTCAAATATTTCAAACTCCATTTCGATACTAAGGAATAGACTTTACACTCAATACTGATTCTAGTACCACAATGATAATAAAAAACACTCTTTATTTAGACAATAGAATGAATGAATAGAAATATTTTTAATACCGGAGGAATGAATATCAATTACTGTGATGGCCAATATTGCAACATCGATATTTTTGCAATACATTGTGGAGCCCTACGCAAATATGTGCAAGCTATAAGAGGCAGGTGATGTTGCGTGTCAACCCAGGAAAGAAAAACAAAAGGAAAAAAACTTTGGTTGATCACCGACTTGACCTTTGACCCCGTCTTCAGTCATGGGCCAAACACAGAGCGGAGCACAGACCAAAACGCCCTCCACAATGACAGCGAACAATGGGGCATTCTTGGCTTGGTCGAGCTTCATTCCTGAGACTTCCTGACGTCAGCTGTTGTAATATACGATCACGTTCACGTCGCGTCCGGTGCCGGGGATGTTTTTTGGCGGCACATGCTCCCAATCCCGTATGAATCATGGCAAATGTGTCAACAGTTCTGCTCTCTCTGAGACATCTGCTGTTGATTACAATATCGGAGGAGCGTATTTTTGTTTCCACTCGCAAAGAGGTCAAAATTTTCTCCTCATATTGATCGATCTCAATATTCCATTAATTCGATTGTAAGGTAAAACAAAATAAAAATGGCTTTCAGTATTGATTTCATGAACTTTTACATGAGAGACCTTTAATTATTGCCATTTAACATAAAAATAGCCCAATGTATTCCTCCAAAAAGTTCCAACTCTCCTCCAAACCACATGCTTTCACTGATAAAAGGATTGGCTGCAGACCTCTCGATTAAAAAAAACATATCATAGATTAGAAATGACTGAATCTTGAGCTCCATTCAAATTCAGTAAATTGACCAGGCAAGCAAGAGGCAAGCAGCGCTCATGAATATGTTATTGCTCTGCCTGAAAATGTTCCATAGTATGGCATTAAAGTTATCTTCATGGATTTTTCATTGTATTAGTTCATCAGTTCATATTTTAGTCTTCTCTCAAATTTCAATGCTCCTGGAGTTGTTCAGCCCTATTTAATGCCATACTGTGAATCATTCCAGGTGAAGTAACACAATCTCCACGGACACGACCAAGTGACAGACCCCCACTAAAAAGTTACAGAGTGCGCCTTTACGTGAGACATAGCGATGCAATAGTGTCACGATGCTAAGATTTCAAACTTGATTTCGAAATTACGGCATGGACTCGATACTCAATACTGATTCCGGTACCACAATGAAAAGAAAAAAACGCTCTTGAGACAATAGAATGTGATTTTCAACATTACATTATTGTAATGTTCTTTTATAATACCATGCGGTCTTATATACTAGTTTATGTAGTTTATGTCTTATATGTGTTCTGACACAGCTCAAGATCATTCTAAAGCTATTCACGAAAGGTTCATTTCTGTCCTGTGAATGTGACTTTAGTGTTGATACCTCCTCAAAGATCTAGTTTTAGTATTGACTAGTATCCGATTCAATACTTTTGATAAGCCTACGATGGATGTAGTAAACCGGAGCCATGGGTCAGAGCCAGGGGTTGAGCAGATTCAGCACAGATAAGCCTCCTGCTGCACTTTTATTGGGTTTTAGAGCCATTGTTTTATTGGAGTCACATACCTACATTTCCATAGTGCTGAGTCGCTCCCTGTGAGCCTGTGGAATCATTGACCATTTATGGCTTGCACACGAGTCCAATACACAAGACAGGGTTCGATCAGAAACAGCAGTCCCTGCCGACCAGGAGCCAAGAGGAGAGATTCAACAGCCGGTACACAGCAGCAGTTCCCTGGCAACAACACAGGCTACCCCACGGGCCAAAAACATCAGATGGTATTAGGCCCACTTCTGTAGAAGTCCCACGGGATAACACACCTTAATCTGACGTTCCAGATCAAAAGAAACCACAATGGCGAGTTCTGTGCTTTTAAATATACTTTATTACCTTTAAATATACTTACTGCTATAGACTTATTACTTTTAAATATACTTTACTACGATATGCTTTCACATTTATGGCTAAGAGTAATGTGATGTAATGACATAATACTAAGAAGACAAGATGGAGTATTAAAGAAACTACTATTATTTTGTGTTGAAAATTACTGCCTCATTCGAAATTGGTAATGATACTGAGCCGGTTCCCTAGCAAAGTTTGAAATTTAAAGGGCCCATATTAGGCCCATATCTGGCCCATGAGGGTCCATATCTGATCTATGTTATAATGTTGTTTCCTCATCACAAACATACCTGGAGTTGTGTTTTGTTTCATTCACACGTTTAACACACAAACCCTGCATATTTAGGCTGAGTTCTTCTCTCAAACAGCAAACACCCTGTTCCATCTTGTGATGTCATGCAGTAACACAAGAAGTGCTCCACTGTGTTTTTAAACTTCATACACCTTCACTAGAATCTTTTGGATGATTTCAGTCCTGGAATTGCCGATCTCTACTGAACTAAAGGTAAACGGTAGCTGCTAACTTGAAAACTACGGCTTCATGACATCACAAGGTGGAACAGAGCGTTTTGAGCTTTGGAGAAGTAGACAGACTAATAATAAAAGATTACCCAAACGTGTGAATGAAACAAAAACACAACTTCAGGGATGTTTTTTGAGGAGGTAACAACATCCTAACATGGCTCAAATCTCATAAGAGTCAATTTGTGTAATACAGGACTTTTAAGTATTGTGACAACACTAAGGGATGCACATGTAATCACAATCAAATCTTGATCTTTGCACACAATAAAGAAGCCTCTTTTGGGGGTAAAAGTAGCATAGCCTGTAGTAATTTTGGAATGTTTTTTATCAAATGTAATTGCTCCCAGACATGCTAAAAAGGCCTATGCACTATTAAGTGAATCTTATCTTTGTATAAAACATTGTGCAACACTATTCAAATTATTTTCAGATTGCGTCAAACTGGAGTCATTAGTAACTCATACTGACACACTGTAGTATTCTGCAGCTTCTAAATATTTACTTAGTGGTCATGTTGACTCCACACTTTCTCATAGCATGCAATGCAACCCAAATTAAATTCACTGTGCTTGAAGTGAAGCTCAACTATTTGAACCAAAAGGCAAATTCAGTTGTACATGTAATCCATAATAAATGACACATCAGCCTAGCGCGAAAGGCAACAAAAATGAAAATTCTGATCTACAGAAAAATGTTTACAATAGCTTAACCACCAACTACAGTATATGTAAAGATAAGAGCAATCTCACAGGTTTAGCTATAACTGATACACGATAAGCTGCAGGTTAACAAGACAACCTGTTTGAGATAAAGAGCCGTCATAAATGTTACTTTATGTGGTCACTGCTCACAAGTATAGATGTGTTTGCTACTATGTTCTATCCAATGTTAAGGAAAAAGTCTAGCTTTTGTCAGCAAAGCCGCAAAAAGGTTATCTGCCTAGATTAACTTAACTAGCGCAATACAGCTCAATAAATGAAGCTTTTACATATGACCTAAAAAAAAAATCTGTGCTACGGTTTTGTGACGCTAAAAAACTGAATAATCCATTTTTAGGAGTAGCACTTGTGTAGTACTTGCAGTAATGTAGGATTGGAATAATTAAACTAAATTGCTGACTATTTTAATAATCGTGAGTCGTTATGTGGACTATATATATTCTGAACACGTGCCAATAGACAAAAATAGCTGCCTTATTAAATCAAACTAACTACTATGTCATGAAACTATTTGTGATTTTAATAAATATTACACTATTATTTGTAAATATTTTCTACCAAGAAGCCCCCTAGTTAGCATGTTTTTAGCTTTATCTGGTTAAAATGTTTTGTTTTTTTTAAATGGGTAGCTAGTTTATAATGATTAAACTAAAGTAACCATTCTATTGTAACATAACAGTTACAAGGTGCAACACTGTATAAAGAAGCAAAAATTTCAAATATCAATTCAACATGATACTAGGGATGGGACAAGATCTCATGAGACAAAACTGACACAAGATTATGCACATATGAGGAAAATGGGGAAAAGGATCTTGTGAGATTTTTTTTCCATGTTTACATTTTGGATTTTATGCAGCTAAAACCTGGAACAGTCTTCCTGAAGATGTGAGACAAGCCTCTGCTTTGACAATGTTTAAATCCAGGCTCCAAACGTGGTTGTGATTTTTATGTCTTTCTTATTCTGTAAAGCAATTTGAATTACTGTGTACGGATCGTGCTATACAAATAAACTTGCCTTACCTTAAGTGCTGGCGAGTTACACCTATTGAGAAGCTATACTCATAACAGAGCTACAACAATAATTTAAGTAAATCAGAAATGGTGACAAAATTGTGAACTGAATTTCACAATTTCTTTATTATAAACAGTCAAAATGTCCCTTGTCTCGCTCTCGTGGACCCAATCTCATCTCGTGGAAATTATGTCTCGTCCCATCCTTATATGGTACTATTTATTTTGCCATGACTATGTGAAATTTAAAGCACCTATACAATGCTATTTTCTGATCTATGTTATAATGTTATTTCCTCATCACAAACATACTTGGAGCTGTGTTTTGTTTCATTCACACGTTTAACACACAAACCCTATATATTTAGGCTGAGTTCTTCTCTCAAACTAAAAACACTCAGTTCCATCTTGTGATGTCATGCAGTAATACAGGAAGTGCTCCACTGTGTTTGTAAACTCCATACACCTTCACTAGAATCATTTGGATAATTTCAGCCCCAGAATTGCCGATCTCTACTGAACTAAACATAAAAGGTAGACGTCAACTTGGAAACTACTGCTACATGACATCACAAGGTGGAACAGAGCATTTTGAGCTTTGGAGAAGTAGACAGACTAATAATAAAGGGTTACTCAGACATGTGTGAATGAAACAAAACACAACTCCAGGTATGTTTTTGAGGAGGTAACATTATAACATGGCTTAAAGCTCAAGAGAGTCAATTTTGTGTAATATAGGACCAAGATTAGCTGACCCTCGGGTTTAGGTCATGGGGATCATAAAAAAACAAATAAACAAGAAACATGTTCAGTATATATTTCTAAACATTTTGTCAAGTTTATTTTTATTCTGTCTGCAGCACTGTAGACAGTAAATTGGTCTCAGCCTCCAAAATGCCTCATTACAAGGTGACTTTGTTCCCTGTTCCAAAATTTCAGACTTTAATTGAGTGCTTCTTTGACCGTTTATTCTGGCCAAAAACCAGGGACAGGACCTTGCTGTGGTGAGAAATGACTATGGCTGTGTGTGTACCAATGTGTGCTTTCACTATGGTTGTTGCGTGTGTGTGTGTGTGTGTGTGTGTGTGTGTGTGTGTGTGTGTGTGTGTGTGTGTGTGTGTAGGGGGGGGTCCTTCAAAGCAGATGTGACAGGACACTGGTCTTGTGTGTGTGGTGTGTGTGTGTAGATGGAGGTCCTTCAAAGCAGATGTGACAGGACACTGGTCTAACCCTGAGACGAAGGATGCAGCAATTTTAGGCTAGTCAAAATGAAACCTGCGAGTTACATTTAAAAGTAGCTCTCTCAGCAAAAGTCAGTGTCTGCTTTTCTAAGTACCAGGTTGAGCCATCATCAGTTTGTTATAGGGGCATTCTTTTAGTTCTTAAAAGGACTCCTATTATGTCTCCTATATCTATGTCTTCAAAAACATACAGGGTGTTGTGTTTTGTTTCATTCACACACGTTTAACACACAAACCCTGCATATTTAGGCTGAGCTCTTCTCTCAAACAACAAACACTCCGTTCCACCTTGTGATGTCATGCAGTAATACAGGAAGTGCTCCACTGTGTTTTTAAACTCCACACACCTTCAGTAGAATCAGTTGGATGATTTCAGCCCTGGAATTGCCGATCTCTACTGAACAAAAGGTAAAAAGTAGTCCTTAACTTGAAAAATACCACTTCATGACATCACAAGATGGAACAGAGCATTTTGAGCTTTGGAGATGCAAACAGCCTAATAATGCAGCATTACTCAAACATGTGTGAATGAAACAAAACACAACTCCAGGTGAGTTTTTGATGATGCAACAATATTTTAACACAATTAAAAGCCCACAAGGGTCAGTTTTGTGAAATATAGGATCTTTAATAATATATGAGAAAAAAATAGGCATATATTCTATTATACCTTGACAAAATGACATATTGTATAAGCAGCACCTCTTGAGGTCAAAACAAGTGCGCTGAGTGCTGTCTGCATCTAATTAGAAAGCATTTCTTTGTCTGATAATCAACAAGTGCACTGTTAGCATCCTAACAGTGCACTTTTTGTTAACATTACCGTGACGGCAAAACTGAGCTCCGCTCTACTCACTTTTAAACACACAAAATAGTACAATTTCTTCCTCCAAAGTCTGAACTCTGCTCCAAACCACATGTTTTACTGATTTTGATTGGCTGTAGACTTTCCAATACAAAGACATTTTTGACAATTGAAAACCTGCAGGTTTACCCAGTGTCAAACAACTCTGAATTGATCACTTGGTTTGTCACTAATCACAGAGGTGCAAAGAATCAAGTTTCAGAGCCAGGATCAGAAGTCAAAGGTCAATCCTGGGTTATTGTGTAGGCGGGAGGAGGGGTGTGAGGTGACTAGTTTTTCAGAAATCAAGAACCTTGTTTTAAAATTCCCCTTACTCCACTCCCTCAACAACAAGTGCTTTTTGGCCGACGATTACGAACCAGTAGAGTCTGTAAATGTTCCAACAGGTTAACCTTTAAAAGACATTTAAAACTAATGGCCTATAGGAAAGCAAAGCACTTCACTTTGTTTTTTCCTGCTCTTGCATCATCCCCGTGCTTCAAATCTAAAAGAGAATCAAGATCACACTCCACTCCCGAGGTGGGTAGAGTAGCCACAGAATTGTACTGAAGTTGGAGAACTGTCACTTCAAAACACTGCAAGTAGTGTTCCAAGAAATTACTCCAGTGAGAGTAAAAAATTATTCGGTGAAGGGTAAGATACTAAACAATACTAAAACTAGATACTGATGGTCAGGAATGGTCTTTATCTATATTAGAACTAGTATAAGGCCACATGGTAAGGGCATTTTGTTAGTATCGAGTCTTGAGCCTTTTCTTTAGTATCAAAATGTCAGTATCTTGACCGTGGGGGAAACTACAAGCATTTAAGAGTCACTGTCTAGACGTAACATCTGATTTATAATTTGATGTTAAATATAACTGGAAGGACTAACCTTAAACAATGCACAAAATATGGTATTTTCAAAGGACAGACAACAAAAACGACAATCATATCTGAAGGAGCATGCAAGAAACACAAATATTCAAAATTAGAGATCGACCGATATGTTTTGGGTTTTTTTTGTTTTTTTTTCATGGACGATACCAATACAAATTGTTTAGAATCCAGAGCAAATGATGGCCAATAAGCTCTGCTGATAATTTTGGGCTGATATATATGGTCAACTTTGATTATTTTCCCTTTACTCTTTAGGCAGCTGGTCGGCTGAAACAAAATATCGGCTTCTGCTGGAGATTTAAGGCCGATAGCTCATTGGCTAAAAAAGGACAAATGGGTCGGTCTATCTCTAATCAAAATCATCGTAGTCACATGGGAAGAGTAACCGAAACTTTTACTCAAGAAAGAACATTGTTACACTAAAATATATTACTCAAGGAGGCGTAAAAGTGTAGCATCTGAAAACAACTCTGAGAAGTACAATTTTATTAAAAAGTGACTTGCATAAATATAACCGAGCCACCTCTGCAACTCAAAAAGCTCTCAAGATGATAGCAGAGAGAAGCGTTCACACATTGTCAGCGCTGCCGTCTTCGCTGTCAGATTATGAAAACGTCAAAAGTCTTTCAAACTTGGAAAAGTTCTTTGTATCTTGTGCTCTTCCTTTTTGCCTTATCTGATGGGGTTTCTGAACAGACTTAACATTCCTTAGCGCTCATTAAGGTGAACTAATCTCGTGCATGCTGTCTTTGTTTCCGTCTGGGCCAGAGGACAGTTTATGGCTGTTTGGTTT
The DNA here is from genome assembly GCA_000787095.1 of Periophthalmodon schlosseri. Classification (NCBI taxonomy): domain Eukaryota; kingdom Metazoa; phylum Chordata; class Actinopteri; order Gobiiformes; family Gobiidae; genus Periophthalmodon; species Periophthalmodon schlosseri. The sequence goes on from KN483876.1 coordinate 47,701, forward strand.
CGAGGTTGGGTGAGTGCTTGGTTAAAGTTTATGATGCGAAGAGAGAGGAAAACACGAGACATCGAGTAATCCTGGACATCCTCTCTGAAGCAGTGTCGGGTTTCTGAGATGGTACAGCTGTTACTTTGGTCTGGACATTGACAGTGATCTCTCATTTAGGGATGAAACAAGTAGATAGGAATATAACAGCTTTAAGCACATTCCACTCGCATGAAATTAATCTGAAGTAAAAGAGATAGTCAAAGAAATATGTAATCTGGCCCTGGATAACGAAATGTCCTGAGTTGACTGGGTTAAGCACATTTTGAGGCTAAAATGAAGTAACAAACTTGAACACACAGCACGGTGGCTTAGTGGTTCTCACCCTGCAGCAAGGTGTTTTTGGGTCTCCCAGGCCACCTTAGTCTTTCTGTATAGAATTTGCAGCACTGTAAGGTACTCCAGACCAAACTTAACTCATGGTCTGGAGATGTTTTTTTTAGACAATACAATTTTCCAACACAAAGTAAACATTCCTCCTTTAATTTCTTAACGGTCTTATGCTAGCTCTGATATAGATCAAGACTAGAGATCCTCATGGTAATTGGCAAACATTCCGAAGCCCTTGACATGCAATTCTTGTTTTGATTTTCAGATTTTCAACTTCCTAATTAATTCTGGGGTTAAAAATATACTACAGCAGTAATTAATGAGTGGACAGATGAGCCAGGGTCTTTTGAAAACATTGATGTCAACACCTTGTTTACCGTCTACCTGTCTGTTTTGATTTATCGCTGTGACAACTAACGACTCACAAATAAGCTGACAATGGCATTGCATCAATAGTTCAAGATGATGGACAGGTACCGCCTACAGTTGTTACCTCAAATAAACCAGTAATCCATTTAGAACAATTAAAATATACCAATTACACAATTACTTGTAGTAGTTATTTGTGATACAACAGTATCTCACTTTGCCAGTGTCAAGATTATTTGGTTAATCGATTATTGGGAAAAAAATAATAATAATAATAATAATTTGACCATTTTAGAAGCAGAAAATTTAATCTACATGTTAAATTAAAAGTGCTTCATATCTCAGTATTTATGCCATCAAAAAATTACTTTATCATTTTAATAAATTATTTTATATAACATAAACACCCCAGTAAAATGGTACAGAAAGTACAGTATTCAGTAGAGGGCATTCAGTACACGGAAAAAGGACAGAATGTGTGCAGCGAAGGTGTGCATACAAGCAACAAAACACAAAGCAGAACAGAAGTAATTCAAATCGGCCATTTCTGACCACTGCAGAACCACATTATGGACTGGGACGGAGCAAACATCATGGGGACAGAGGACAACAAACATCGTCGCTGGATTAAGGAGGCAACTGAAATACGGAAATACGCCCACGGGACTTTAAACTAGGACGAGGGGGCTTTTTTACTCTCACACTCCTGTGATGCTGTCGTCCTGCCTCCACCCGTGAGAAGACAGCGCCAAAACCTGTTTAAATCAGCCGACCGGACACGTCACAGCACCATCACGTGACCACTCTGAGGAAGAGCGCTGGTGAGCAGTCGGAGGTATGAAAACAAACTAAACCTTGGTCTGAAAAAAAAATCTATTCAGACAAATTAGTGGAAAACCAGATGAACCTCATTGGATTATTACTTTATCATTCAGAAACTAGTTCATTTCAAACAGTCTGCTGTGGTCCTTAGCTTATGAATTCTGTACATCCTAAACATTCATCGCAATAAGCTCATAAGCACTTTTCACATCTTTTACAGAGTGGAGTTTGCCGTCACGATAAAGCTAACAACAACTAGCATGCTAAGGCACACTTCCTGACACTCAAATAATAAAACGCTTTATCATTGGATGCAGACAGTACACAGCAAATATATTTTGACCTCAAGAGCTGCTTATACAATATATCTGTACTGCGGCAGACAAATTTCGCCCAAATAAATAGAAAGAAAAGTACAGACCCTTTAATCTTTCATGTTTTTCTGCTTTAGTAAATACAACATTCTTTCTCAGGCATTCCTCTGATGTTTTGCCCTTCATTGCACATTACAATGGAGTAGCAAGAGTAACAACCCTTTTATATACATTAAAGACAATTGATTATGCACAATCTTTTCCCAGCTCATATGTCTGTTTGCATTAAGGGAGTAGGAGTTCTGTTCTGCTTTAACCAATCACCTAAGTACGCAATATTTCAGCCTAGGGTGGACTGCAGTATCCCTTTCACAATTTATCCCACTTAGGGCTTCAAGATTAATCGTAATCGAATCAAAATCGCAATTTGAAAGGAAGCAAATAGCAAATCACAAAGGCTGCAGTTTTTGAAGTATCATAATATCCTCCTAAAACAACAAAATATTCTTATTCTGCATAAAAACTACTAACCTTGTAGTTTAGGTCTGTTCAAACATGTTCTGAAATGTGATTCTTGTATTAGTTGGTCAGTTCATCTTTCAGTCTTTTTGTCAGTTTTTCTGGACACGTTTAAAAATGTGAACTTCAAACTAGTGTTGTCGTGATATTAAAATTTCTAACTGTATTTTATTACTAATTAGGGCTGTGTACCATTAGATTTTTTTTTTATACCAGTACCTTAATGATACCTGCTTTTTGATACCGGTTCCTGAATGGTTCTTTTTTCAGTGCCTGTATTTTAAATGCAACTTAATAGCCAATATTATTAAGAAAATGCTTTTCAATCCTTGAATTACGTTATAACTATGTCAATTGAAATTTTAAAACATAGTACTTGGCTATACAATGTTCAGTTATAATTCAGAACAAATGCACATGCAAATGAACCAGACGGAACAGCTGATCCAAAGGCAACACTGCGGAGCACATGCTCTTTGCTTTGATAAATAACTTTACTGTTTTACTACGTGGTTATGTGGACAGAGGAGGAGGATTATGGCGAACTTTACGTGGAGTTGTTTGCCTGCATCTTTACGCACATGTGCTCCACACTGGATGTTTACTACACCACATTTATTTGGGAATTAAGCTTTTACCAGGACCGAGGAGGAGGATGGAGGAGTTTAGTTCATATTATCTGTTTGGCTTCAACATTACGTGGACTCGTTTGGCTGCATCTTTGCGCACATGTGTTCCACACTGGATATTTACTACACCACATTTCTTTGGGAATTAAGCTTTTACCAGGACCGAGGAGGAGGATGGAGGAGTTTAGTTCATATTATCTGTTTGGCTTCAACTTAACGCAGACACTGCAGACTGTGATTGGATGTGGATTTACTATTAGGCACAACACTTTGACTTTGAGACACTGTAAAGGTCCTGCACTGGAGACTTGCTGTTGCTCTTGGGACATGGATCTCTGGATCACTGGACACACAAGGTTTCTTCAGCTCTTCTGTTTTACCAGTAAGATGACACTGTGCACTTTGTCAGGACACATGTAGGCCTATGTTAAAACCTGAGTGCAGTTTGTGCCATTTGTTTGTGCAGAACGCAGTCATGACGCATGAGCACCTGAGCTGCTGTTAAATAAATCAGTACTAGTTTCTTCACCAGAAAAGAATTGAAAGTTGGCACTGAAAGAACATTAGTATTTCAATGCCTGTACGGGACCTTTCTGGTCGGTGCCTACTTGGAACCAAGTTTCAGTTCCCAGCCCTAATACTAAGGAATAGACTCAATACTCAGTACTAATTCCAATGCCATGATGATAATAAAAACAGTCTTTCTTTAGACAATAGAATGTGATTTTCAACATTAAATCAAAGTGCTTTCTTTTATATTACCATGTGGCCTTATCTCTGTGTAATCCCTCAGTCGTCCAGGTAGGTTCCATAGTGGTCCATGGGCGTAAACTAGTCTATATGATCTTATACTTGTTCTGATACAGCTCAAGATCATTCTAAAGCTATTCAGGAAAGGTTCATTTCTGTCCTTTGTATGTGACCTTTTTAGTAGCAATACTTACTAAAACTAGTATCGAAACTAGATACTCATTTGATCATCAATTAGCATCTGATTTTCAATACTTTTGGCAACCCTACTTTAAACAGAATCCTGTTATTAAAACATGAATTGCAAATCTAATGCTTGCTAGAAAAAATCGGAATTTGATATTTTTACCAAATCGTTCTGAAGCTTATCTTTAGTGTTTTGGCCTTGGATGGCTGACTCTCCCCATGTGTCTATCCAAAGCAGACAGACAGAGACTAGATTCTAGCCCTTAAAGTGTTATGCCTGGTTCGCTCCTGTCTTCTCCGGCCCCTTCCCATGACCATAAACGGCTCTTGTACGCTTGGAGATCTCGGGGTCATGCTTCCCACTTATGTAGCGATAAAGGGATAGAGGAGTCGGTCCAATGGGATTTTAAAATGGTTTAGGATCAAGGGCGGGGTGCGTGGAGACTGGCAGCAGAATGTACAGAAAACTACCAACGGCTTGAGGAATGAATTAAGGAAATGGTGAGAGAGCAAGATAACACGGGTGGGTCTGCTGAAAGAAAGGAGGGAAGGAACCAAGGAGGAAGAGAGATAAAGGAGAGTGGAGGATGGATGGAGGTAGCTTAAGGAAAGATAAACTAAAATTAGGAGGGCTAGGTGACAAGGCAAAAAGAAAATTTGTCGATCTTTTTTTCCTTCTATCGAACTTATTTTGTCTTATTAAAACATCTTATTGGCTTTTACAATTCATTTCCTGAAGTCTTTTAATCGGTGCCTTTAGGGTTGTAAAAAACTTGCTCTCCAGATATGAATCACTACTAAAATTATCACAACTACACACTTATCAAAACTAGTAGAAGACCTGTTGTTATGATACTAAAATTTCAAACTCGATTTCGATATTAAGGAAAAGGCTCAATACCGATTCAGATACCACAATTAAAAACATTCTTGATAGTTTAGAATATGGCTTTCGACGTTAAATAATAGTAGTTTCTTGTATATTACCATTTGGTGTTATATCTATGTCTCAGTGATACAGGTAGGTTCCATAGTGGTCCAAGGGCGTATACTAGTCTACAGTATGTGTCTTATACTTGTTCTGATACAGCTCAAGATCATTCTAAAGCTATTCAGGAAAGGTTCATTTCTGTCCTGTGAATATTTTTAGCATCGATACCTGCTCAAATGAGTATCTAGATTGAGTACTAGTTTTAGTATCAATTAGTATGTCATTTTCGATACTTTTGATAATTACTACATCGACTTATTGTTCAATATATGAAAGCAAGGATACCTCTCAAATGAGTATCTAGATTGAGTACTAGTTTTAGTATCAATTAGTATGTCATTTTCGATACTTTTGATAATTACTACATCGACTTATTGTTCAATATATGAAAGCAAGAACAATATATATTTTTTGTACTTTGTGGAGAGATTTGGGGTATTTTTGTTGTAATACGCCAAGATTTGAGCTGCAGAGGGGTGAATACGTCCCTTTTATGGCTAATTATTGGTACATTCTGCTATTTCCTTGTTGCAGCTCATGTCTTTTAATGAAACAATCTATTCAAAATTAGTTTACTGGGATTGTCTTGCATTATTAAAATTTTAATTAGTGGCATAAAGTAGTTTCAATAAATCAATTTAAGTCTGGATTTTGTTTAGATTTAAAAAAAAAAAAAAAAAAAAAAAAAAAAAAATCGATTCACAGCAGAGCCATAACTAAAATTAATTGTTGGAGAACTTTGAGAGAGTGGAGCTATAGAGATAAAGCATGTAATATAGTATTGTATAGTGGTAGATTGAGAGCAGTATGTGGCCAAGCAAGATGGTTGTGGCTGCATGGGAGGAACGCAATTAAATTTCAAAGTGCTAGAAATAAATAACCTCACTATCAAATATCTTTTATAGTTTATATATAGCTAGCGTTCTATATTTCCAATACCTGATGTGATTTGTCTGTCTTGCTTTCCGTCCTTTTCCTTGTTCTCCTTTTGCCAGCAGTTCCTGACGCTAAGCCTTGTTGTTGTCATTTGAAAAAGCCCTCATTGAGCAGCTGACAAAAGATAAGATGACAATTCCCTGGGACCTTTTATAAATAAACTACAAACAGAAGCTATTATTGTTATTAGGCCTGTTAAGTTTGACAGATGTTTTTTTTAAAATAGTTTTGTTGCCAGCAAGGTCAGGTTATGTTCAAGTTTCATCATTAGCTGGTTAACGATAAGTCAACTCAAGTTTCAAGTTTAATTTATTTTATTCGGTCATTACATTCA
>KN483877.1:0-21306 GCA_000787095.1 Periophthalmodon schlosseri
GGCGTAATATAAATAAATACAGTAATTATTGTCAAAAAATGTCCCGTTTCTAACTGTTGGGGGCAAGACACTTCACGTGGTTCACATGGTTACAGAGCAGTCGCCACATTATTGTCATTCTGCCCCTTGGCAACTGTGACAAAAGGTTAAGGTCACTGTGCCTGTGGGAAAAGGTGTCCGCTGCATCTGACAGAGCAGCACTGAGGTTTGTGCAGAAGCCAAAGGCAAAGCCTCCAAAAGCTTTTCTCTTAACTGAGTGCAACAAAAGTTTAATTTTTTGGCTTGTTCTGCTGTTGTGACGCTTCGACCAATCAGATTCAAATATTCATCATGAAAGAAGTGGACGCTGTCAATCAAACCTGTTGCTAATGCTAGCGGGAGTGACCTCGAGGAAAGAAGGCACCCGATTTGTCTGTTATTAATGTTCATATCTTGATTTACAGACAAAATGGCAAAATAAAAATACCAGGATCAAGTAGAGTGGGTCAATACGAACATTTTAAGACCAAAATGACAAGGCTCACTGCAGCATTTACAGAGAGAGGGGTGACAAGTTCTAAAAAGTGAATTGGTGCCAGAGTCGATGAAGCCGAAAGCGCTCCCATGCTCACTTCCTATTTGGAATGTGGCGGCTAGCAGGTTAGCTATGTCTACTTATATATACAGTCTAGGGCTGCAACAGACAAATAGCAGAATGAACCAATAATTAGCCATAGAAGTTACTTATTCAGCTTTCTACAGCTCAAATCTATTTTTATTACAACAAATATACCCCAAATCTCCCTACTTTTTTACAAAGAAATTGAACACACAATAAATATTGAGCCCCAAAATCTTGTTCCTGCTATCATTTATTGAACAATAAGTCGATTTATTAATTAACGTGAGCTAGCTAGCTACACATATCAATCTGATGCGAGCCAAGTTAGGAGGAAACTGTTGGAGATGGAGTTGGAGATAGAAACCCAGACACAGAGAGAACATGCAAACTCCACACAGGCCCGAAAGTCAAAATATCCAACATATAAAGTGGCTTTGAGCATCCTGAAAAGTCTATATAATAAAACTATTTGATCATTGCACAATTCTTTTCATTGTTACTGTAAAAGTTTTTTTGGCAGAACGTGGTGCTATTGTCTGGGCACACTTCCCTGTTTCCCGGATGTAAATGTGGGGAGTTAGAGACACTCGGCCAAAACACATAGAAAAATGTCCCACGGAGCCAATTCTTTTTCCATCTGTTTTTATTCACAGATAAGAAGCAGTTTTCAGAGCGAGTAAAAGGAACATCATGGTTAAATTTTTGCTGAAGTTGTTGAAATGTATAATAATGATAAATCAGTCATCTGTTTTACAAGCTTGATTCCCCAACTACTCATTCATTTTTTCTGAGGTGGTAAGCAGTTCTGTAGTGTTTTTCAACCTTCTTTGAGTCACGACAAATGTTTTTGTTTAAAAAGACTCCACAACAACCATGTACTAAAATACTATGACCTCAAATGGCCCCAAATATTTTCCTCATCCTGTGTCTGTTCCTGTCTAATTAGCAATGATGATTGTTTTGCATTCTCAACTGCAGGGTTCAAAAGTTGCTCGAGACACTTCAGAATTGGAACTTATTCAACTAAAAGCCTGTGGGAATTAACTAGGAATTCAAATTTTTTTTTTCCAAAGCACATCTGGCCATAGGCGAGGCAAGTTTATTTGTATAGCACAGTTCATACACACAGTAATTCAAAGTGCTTTACAGAATAAGAAAGACAATAAAATCACAATACAACAAATCAAAACATAAATAATCATCATAAACTTAGCATTAAAGAGAATAAAAACCTTTCAGTCATATGCACGGCTAAGACTAAACAACGTGAGTCCCCATGTTTAGTCTTGACTCTGGGTACTGGCAAGAGGCCGTTCCCTAATCCAGGACTAAACCAGAACTGAACCAGGACTACAGCAGGACTACAGCTGGACGCCAGTCCCTGAAGTCCTCAGAGTGTGAGATGGTTCATGTGGCACTAACATGTGGGAGATGTACTTTGGTTCTGGGCCAAGGAGAGACTTGTAACAATCAGAGCTGCTTTAAAGTCTATTCTCTGAGCCACAGGAGCCAGTGCAGAGACCTGAGGACAGGACTTATGTGCTCGAACTTCCTGGTTCTAGTCAGGAAGTGTTCTGGATGTACTGCAGCTGTCTTAACGCTTGTTTGGAGAGGCCAGTGAGCAGGACGTTACAGTAGTCTAACTTACTGGAGACAAATGCATGGATAAGTCTCTCCAAGTTCGGTTTAGACAGAATACCTTTGATTTTTGCAGTGTTTTTTAGATGGTAAAAACCTCAAGGCACACTTGGCTTAGTTTGGGTTCAGTCCTGGTTTAGGTCTGGTTCAGTCATGGTTTAATCCAGATTTAGACCGTTTATATTACACCTAGTTTAGTTATGGTTAAGTTCTGAATTTTAGGCCTAGTTTAATTTATTTATTTGTTCCTCTATAATGAACCAAGTGTAATATACAACTATGTTATTGCTTTTACACGTACCTTCCTTGTTGAAGTCAATGAATGGGGATCTTCTGCTGACACCTGCATCTCCGGAAAGCAGACACTGTCCACAGACCAGCGAGCTCCTGCCCCATCTGGAAAACAAGACAAATGTTAATGCTATGCTAATGCTAAAGAAGATGTAGCATAAATCTCGAGGGCTCTTGTCACCTGTCAACCAATCACAGCCTGGTACCTCTGGCTCTGAACTTTGTTCATATAAATTCCCCTTCTCTCCTGTCATCAACTCCACTAAAATATTTGATTGGTCTTTTTCTTCTCAACTATGGGCTGGGCAAAAATGTATTAAACCAATTAATCGAATTTGAATTTGATTTGTTTGGATTGATTTTTATTTTCCCCACTTTCTAGGTTAAGCACAGGTTAAGCACAGTTGAGCACAGGGCCGTGCAGCGCTGACTGTTTTGAAATCAGTGATGTCAAATTAAATGTTGGGACTGCATGTTTAATGGAATAGTTTGTTTTATCTCATTCATAAAAGAAAGAAAAGGCCAATGGGCTAAATATGATCACTGAATGCAATCATTTTAATTTCTCTGTAGTTTCCAGAGCATTTTAGTGGAGAGAGGAAAAAAAAAAAAAATCAAAAATCGAATTTTTGGATTAAAAAAAATATTTTCAGGCAAAATCGCTCAGCCCTATCTCACCATGGACACATTTTGGACAGATAGTCAAAGAGTCACGGCCTATAAATCAAAAATAAAGGATTCCATCTTTTAAATAGTCAAAAGTCCTCAAAATCAACCAATGATGAAACCAATGAACACCAAATTCAAGTCTAAATCTATTGATAGCTAGCTCATGAAGCAATGGAATATGTACGTTTTCCAGTGAAGGGTCTGCCACCTTGTTATAGCTTGGATCAGCTGTGTAAGGAATGGTTACATCCTTCCATCTAAGTTCAGATTCCCCGTGGTTCTGTTTTTTTAGCTCTCTTAGATCTGCTGAAGGCCCATTTTGGATATCCACAAGCAGAGAGGGTTTTCTCCAAGTGTTCCTCTTTCACTTCCCTCTGTGTTTGTAGGAACCACTTGAGCCCTGTGTGTACGGATAACTCCAAGTTTGCTGCAGTGGATGGTGTGAATCAAACAGCAGGTATTGTCCTTTCTTCCTTTCTTCCTTCCTTTCTTTTAGCTTAGCATCTTGCAGTAGTCTCCTCTTTGCTGCCTCCACCACTACTGCTGTGGGGATACAAGTGAAAAGAGAGGTCACATCAAATGAAACCATTGTCTCATCCAAATCAAATTGGAGATCCTTGACTTTGCTGACAAATTCTGCTGTATTCTCAATATGGTGCTCCGTGTTGCCAACCAGAGGAGCCACGATGGTCTTCAGATGTTTGGCTACATTGTACGTGATGGAGTCCGTGCTGCATACAATGAGTCTGAGGGATACTCCCTGTTTGTGGATATTCAGGAGGACATAGATGCAAGGAATGGAGTCACCAGGATAGAGTCTGTAATACATCTGTCCTTCTCCAGCTTCTGTAAGCAGTCTATGATCTTCTTCTTGTACCCACTGGTAGGGTCTTGTTTCAGTAATAGGTTGTGGTGTCACTGAGGAGGCTGTTGACCTTAGCCTTGTAATCAGCTGAGTTCAGGATCACAGTGCATCTCCCTTTGTCAGCTGGCAGAATGTTGATGATGTGGTCCTTTTCTAGAGCAGTGAAAGCCTCTCTTTCTTCTGATGTTATGTAGGAGGGAGGAGGTTTGGTGCTGCTCAGTGCAGCTGTTACTTTCAGTCTGTGGTCTTCAGCTTCTGTCTCTGTAAGCTTGTTGTGGCAGTTTCAGAGAAGCTTTGTTACAGAGAAGTTCAGTCCTTTGGAAAGTACCTCTTTCTCTGTTTGAGCGAAAGAAGTACTAGTAGTTTGCCGTACATCTCTATCTCAAAGCCATCAACCACTCCTTTTAAGATAGTGAGGTACAGATCTTAGCCAAAGAAAAGAAATGGTTTGAGAGGGGAGTTAAAGAAGCAATTTTTGTTAGAAAAGACAATCCTTCCTTGAACAGGAATGGGGGTCATAGACAAATCAAGACAAAGAAAACAATAGGGCTAGCCAGTATGCTAATAGGTGTGAGAGCACCCATTAGGGGCCTGAAAGAGCCCCTAATGGGTGAGTATGACTCAGGCACAGTGCACACTTAGTGTAGCTCATTAGACCTAGCCTACAAACAGAAACTGCAGACAATAGATGTTTTTAGTTTCAGTGTAGTTAGCTTCTCTCTTCAGATACATATAAGGCAGTGTCCAGCTGTAATCTGACCAGAACTGAAGAAGAGGCTTGGACGAGCAGCGAAACGTCTTCACTCTACAACATTTTGTCCAGTTGACAGATTTGAATTTTTCTTTTACTATGGATCATACCAGGACAACTGATGGATTACACAGAGACATATTTTGATCAGCAGTTGCAATATCAATAATCAATTTCTTAGTGTTTCTTATGAATTTTGTGAATTTATTTTTGTTTGCTCAAAGTCGAATCTTAAACTCTGAAAACTTTAATCACGAACATGGCAAAAATAACCCAGTCTAGTTAAAAAATGTAGTGAAGTAGAAAGTACAGATACCTGCTCTCAAATGTGGTGAAGTAAAAGTAAAAAGTATCTACTGTAAAATGTACTGAAGTAAAGTACAGATACCTGCTCTCAAATGTGGTGAAGTAAAAGTAAAAAGTATCTACTGTAAAATGTACTGAAGTAAAGTACAGATACCTAAAAATTCTACAGTACTTTACTACTTTTACTTCTTTACCTTTCACCATGGACTTTAACAGAATCTAAATCAAATTATTTTGTTTGGAAACTACTTTAATTATATTTTTTTTTTTCTGTAGCCTGTTTTAGATTTAAAAACCTCTGCTGTGGAACAACATATGGTGGGGCATTAATGGACATGCCCAAGTCCCAGGAGGCCATATTACTGTCTTTTTGGTCATATAAATAAATCAATAATGTGCTCAACGCATCTAATCAGAGCAAGAGAGGGAAAGGGAGGAGAGAAGAGAATGGGGTGAAAAGAAAAGGGTGAGCGGGAGGGGGGTAGAAAGAGAGAGAGATACGAGAGAGAAAGAAGGAGGGAGAAAAGAGGAGGGAGAGAGGGAGAGACAGATGGGGGCGGTGAGAGGGAAGAGGGAGAAGAGAGAAAGAAGGAGAGAGAGACAAAGGAAGGGAGGGAAAGATGAAGAAGGAGAAAGCGAAAAAGAAGGGACAGAGGAGAGAGAGAGGGGGTAGAGAGAGACAAGAGAGAAAGAAGGAGGGAGAAAAAAGGAGGGAGAGGGGAGGAAAGAGAGGGGTAGAGGAGAGAGGGAGAGACAGAGGGGGAAGGGTCAAAGAGAGGGGAGAAAGAATGGACGAAGAGAGGGAGAGAGAGAAGGGGGCAGAGAGGGTGAGGTGAGAGGAAAAATAATGGGGCAAAGAGAAGAGAGAGAGAGGGTAGGGAGAAAAGAAGAGCTAAATAGGGGAAGAGGGAGGATAAATGAGAGAGAGAGAGAGAGACAGGAGAGGAAGGGCTGGGATGGAAAGAGAGAGAGAGAATAACAGATATAAAGGAAGGTATAGGGAGATGGTGGTAGAGGAGAGATGTCTGAAGAGGGGGATGGATGAGAGAAAAGGGAGACAGAGGGAGGGTTTGGGACAAAGAGAGAAAGAGAGAGGGTGAAGGACAAAATGAGATAGCGGAGGGAGACAAAGAGAGAGAGGAGAGAGAAGAGAGAGAAGGACAGAAGGAGATAGACAAAAGAAAAAGAGAGAGAGAAAAAAGAAGGTAGGGAGAAAAGAGAGAGATAAAGAGGAGAGGAGGAGGGAGAGAGCGGGAGGAAGAGCACTTAAACATCTCTGAGGAGGGACTTTCTCTAAGTAGTTTCTTTTAAGCATTGCTCATCATTGAAGCGTGTGTGTATTTTGTCAATGTAGTGCTCACATGATTCATGCACCATCTTCCGGTATAAGTTAAACATCCCGCAGTCTCTTATTACTCTTATTTCCCTGATTTGGTCTTGGTCCTCACGCTAGTCCTGATTTTGTGGTGGTCTACTTCAGTTTCAGTTCCTGGTTTAGCTCCAGTTTAGTCCCAATCTTGATGTGCAAGAGTGAACGCAGCCATACTCTCTTTAACAAAGTTGAAATATACTGAGGAATCAAATTTTTATGTGTGTATTTGTCCCTTTTTGCCAGGTAAGCTCTATGAAATTAGTTGTATATATTTTGGGACAGTGTTAGAATTGGAGAGTTCTTAAAGGGCCAATATTACGCCGTTTTCTGATCTGTGTTATGATGTTGTTTCCTCATCACAAACAGACCCGGAGTTATGTTTTGTTTCATTCACACATGTTTAACACACAAACCCTGCATATTTAAGCTGAGTTCTTCTCTCAAACAGAAAACAGTCTGTTCTACCTTGTGATGTCATGTGGTAATGCAGGAAGCGCTCCACTGTGTTTTTAAACTCCACACACCTTCACTAGAATAATTTGAATAATTTCAGCTCTGGAATTGCCCATCTCTACTGAACAGAAGGAAAAACGTAGCTGTTAACTTGAAAACTACCACTACGTGACATCACAAGGTGGAACAGAACATTTTGAGCTTTAAGATGTAGACAGACTAATAATAAAGGGTTACGCAAACGTGTGAATAAAACAAAACACAACTCCAGTTATGTTTTTGAGGAGATAACAACATTATAACATGACTAACAGGTCACAAGAGTTAATTTTTCTAAAATATAGGACCTTTAACATATTCTCCGCATTGTAGTGGTAAAATCAAGCAGCTAATTAAAAAAAATAAAATGTATCATCATATTGCTAGCGTTGAGGGTAGAAAATTCGAGGCTATATGTTAAAATGCAGGCTAAAGAATTAAACGTGTGTGTTGCAGAGAGTATGTAGTGTAGCCAGGCTAGCAGCACCTCATAGTAATTGGTTGCAGTCATTTTGGGTCTATTAGATTACTGCATGTTGAGCTAATTTAGGAAAATCCCCAACGTGACGCAAAAAATGAGGGCTTTAGGTGCGATTTATATTCATTTAATGTGTCTCTTAGCTTGTCTTGCCCTAATAAACGTTGTACATGGTTTTAGAACCTGCAAAACGTCACGGGCCATGTTTTACGCACGTCACAATCATGTATGTATGTAGCTAACGGGATTCCTTCTCTATTGCAATTAAATCTAAACCGCACGTGTATAATTAGGCAGGGCTACACATTACAGCTTGTTTGTAGAAAACAATAGAAATAACATTGCATCGCACCGGGAAAAGGCCTGTTATTGCACAGACCTCATCCAAAACCTTACCTTCGTACAAACCCCTCCTAAAGATGCGCGTCCCTCTGCAGCGTCTACGGCCTCAGAGATGGTCCGACGCAAAAGCTTGTGTTAAATCCGCCCGGTTAAATAAGATGAGTTGGTAAAGAGCGTATAGAACCACTGCTGCAGGTTTCGGTCGTTCCTCCTGCTGTAGCAGCAGAGGAAAAGCGCACCCTACCTCACACAACGCAGCCGCGGTCAATCAGAGCACCAGCGACCGGGAGAACGAACAAGCTCCTCCGCCCATCGCATTACAAATGAATGCACAGGAAGACCACATGAATACATTTTTATTATTTATGAGAAGTGGGTGGGAGGATTAGACTGCTGTACACGCTTGCATTTTATCATTTAAAGCTATTTTAATAACAAGAACACAATTTCGTTTCGTTTAAAATGTAATCTGGTTGAGTTCTAAATTACCATAGATTATAATATGATGTACCTATTTTTTTTTACATGCCAACAAAAACACTTAAACACTCGGGTAAACCTCATATAACATTTTGACATTTTACAAATTTAAATAAATATTCTTCATTTAACAAATTCAGACGCTAAATATGTTATCAAATTAGCTTGTAACACGCCTTTTTAATCAAGCTAAATGAGGGAGGCTTTGCTCATAACGTTTGCATTTCATTTATATAAACGCAGACGTTGACAGTTCACGTGCAGGATCGTTTTCATATAGAAACTACACGACTCCGCCCGTCTGGTCTGCGCCGACTATTAAAACGAACTCTCCAATTAGCAAGAAAGCATTTGATTGACAGGAGAATTGACCAATCGCTGAACGGTGCGACTGAGCTGGACCAATCAGCCGCTCCCATGTCATGCGTTCAGTGTTTTGTTGCTGTCCTGTCGTGAGCGGAGTCAGACATGGCTGCTTCCTTATGGTCCAAAAGACTGTTCGCTTTTTTATTAATATGCCCCCTTTTAGCATCGGGGTTTTTGAATTTAGAGGAGCTAAACGAGATGAAATATGGGATCCAAATTCTTCCCGATCCCGTCATTTTGGGACAGGTGCGTAAAGGCTAAAAATGAGCTAAAGATTAGCCTGTAGCTAATGATATCAGTTATGTCACGGATTTTCTGAAGCTATGGGCTCTCTTGTAAAGTTCTGTCATTGCTTTTGACAATTTGATAAAAATATCTTTCATATCGTTGTCAAAGCAAGAAAATACACTGAGCTAAGAAGGTTTTATACTCATGCAAACCACGAGATGAAACAATGGACTGCTGCTGACAGCTGTCACAACACTGCACATCTACTGCTACTTTTACTACAACATGGATGCAAGTCTTAATTAAAATACCTTAAATATATATAATTTTTGCTGTATTTTATAGGTAGCTAGATCTTGATTTATCCAATAATCCTTAAATAACACAGCTGCCAGTAGTTGTCCAGTCAGTGGGTACTTTTACATGGCCATTATAAATCAGACAACTAGAATAAAGAGATAACCCAATAACTAGATCAGATTTTTGGTGTGCGTTTACATGCACAAGAGAAATCTGTCAGTTAATCACTGGATTTTTAGAGCAACTGTTGTATTTGGAAGACAAAGCCTAAATAATTCAAAAATAACTCTTTCAGTCTTTAATGTCTCTTTCATTTTTGTCTTTGCCACATTTACGCTTTTTTGCATAATTGTCTGTCCACAGGTGTCAACAACCAGAAAGAAATCTGATTACTCACATCAGATGTAACTGTTTACAGAAATCAAATAATGATCAGATGCCAGAGTTGTTTTCTGTGATTTGCATTTGATTTAATGTATTTGCTTACAGTGAGCCAAGTCAAAGATACTAACCATGAGCGATTGTAGATCTTAGGGCTGGAGGCCTTTAGTTGTTAAGTCGATTAATCGGTTGATGGAGTCTTAATTGACCAAAATTGTATTGGTCAACTAATTCATTTTATTTTGATAAGGATTTATATGGAACAACAGCAGAAAGGAGACGTTAGTGAGTGAGTTTGGTATATACATTAAAAAAAGGCAGATTAAACTCATGATTCACAAGTTTAACCTGGCTTTATATAAATACATTGTTTCCTAGTACTTTTTCTGTATAAATAGTTGTCTTTGTATGAACTCCCGTGTCTTTGTAGTCTTGTGAGTGCAGTTTGGGTCAGATACATAGAGATAAGTGATAGTTTTGAGAGCTTATGCCACGCCCCCTTTTTAGTCAACTACTACAACGACTACAGCTCTAGTAGATCCACATAATCTTGGCTTTCTAAACGTTGAATATGATGCAAATTTGTCAGTGAATACAGCTTATTTTTGTCATAGTCACATACTTGGAACAGGGCTTGTCAAGGGACGCAAGTGCCCTATTAAAATATTCTAGATTGCACTTAATCAATTACAGGTGTTTTTATTGCTTGAAAAACATAAAAAATAAATGTAAATCCAAAGATCGGACCTGTAACTTGGCCTTGTGGCATCACCTGCTTGTCTCCATGGAAATAGATGTTAAATGCCAGACTGTGGAACAGCTCAGGCAAAGCATAAGCAATAACAACTTGTCAGAGATAAGCAGATGGTGAACCCTCCACCAGTAAAGTTACCGTTAAAGACTCATTGACCAAAAGATTAGCCACAGTGTCCAGTGAGCAAAAAGTTCATGTCAAACCAACTGCATAGGCCTAATTGTTCAACCATTTTGACAGTATTCATGCTAGGGCTGTAGTCCAGTGATGTCTTGGTGGACCAAAATGTTTATTAGAATATAAGGATATATATGGAACAAAAGCAGAAAAGAGAAATTAGTGAGTGAGCTGGCTGAAGATTTAGTATTTTTGGTAGTTATATGTACCTAATATCTAATCGATCCGCAGGACATGTCTTTAACTGACTACAGCACAAATTCATGTATCTAATCTCTTAATAGTGCCATAATTACTAAATGCACTTCTCCATGTTATTTCTTCCCTGTAGACAAAGGCTGAGGAGGTGATGATGGTGTCTAATAAGTTCAAGCAGATGTACGAGTGTCGTCTTCCTGCTCAGGCCGTTCGTTTTCATCAGGACCCGGCCTCAGAGCCAGAAACACAGAGCTACAGCGGCCCCGACATCCCGCAGCTCCTCAGCCCCATGGAGGACGCCCCCTGCCTGGTCAAGGTGAGAGCTCCAACAAGTGTGATGAATATAGCTGAAAAAGGAAAACAAAAATGCATGTGTTGTGAGCCATACACTGCAAAACAGATTATTCAGTTTAATGGAAAATATGTTTGCCATGCTAACTTCTGTTGTTTGAGTAAATGAGTAATCATTCTACCATCAAGATAATTTGTTTTACCCATAATGCCTTGCTCAGACCGCATGCAGTGCTCTGGATGAATTACGCTGGAAGTCTGTTTTAACCAGGGGCTGGTTATATATACCATAAATGGTAGTTAGCACACATGGAGCTTTCAAAGGCTAATGATACCACAAGAACACAGCAGTGCTTCCTTCTTCACATGAGTGCCACTCTGTAAGGTTAGTGTTGTCACGATACTAAAATTGAAAACTCAATTTCAATACTAAGGAATACACTTGATATTCAATACCATTAACCTCTTTATTCAGACAATAGAATGTCATTTTAAACATAAAATCATAGTACTTTTTTATATTATCTCGCCTGGTATCTGTTGTGTTTGTTGTGTTCTAAAGTGGTCAGTGGGTGTTTACTAGTTTGTGTGGTTTTATACTTGTTCTGATACAGCTCATTCCCGTCCTGTGAATGTGGCTTTTGTGGATAATTTTGAAAACCCTAGTAAAAATAGCATTCAAACTTAGATTAACCGATGTTGCAGTTGCTTCGTGTGCTGTCTGAGCGAGGGGTAGCTCTTATATTTTCACATTAATTCTGTTATAGTGCCCTTGAGCAAGACACTTTATTGCCTTCAGTCTCTTAGGCTCTGTGGTTTTGCTGACACTTTAACTGTCTATAGTCTAATGCTCAAATATTACTCATCTACAGTTGATTACATTTTGTCCCACATCTCCAGAATAACCAAATAAGCACAATGTTATGTCACTTTGTATTTTAATAAGGGAAAAAGTATATGATTAAATATATCTTTTTCTTGGCCTCTAGACGAAGGATTGGTGGACCTACGAGTTCTGTAATGGTAAACACATCAGACAGTACCACCTCGAAGGTAAAGAGATTCATGATTAATTTTAACACTTTATTTTAGTCACATTTATAGTAGTAACGATGATACACTAATAACAATTGTTTTTATCTGACTAGACACAGAAATCAAAGGGGATGTGCTTTTCTTGGGTTACTACGAGTCTGATTTTGACTGGAGCAATGAAACTGCAAAGGTAAAAAGTACACGTTGATACTTTGCAGTGACACCACCCGGGGGGATAATACATATATGTCTGTGGTGGAATGTTTAGCTGTTACCATGGTGACACAATGCGCAAACATTAGCAAACACTGACAAACAAGTTTTAAGATAAAGAAAAAATACACAATGGATTTTAATACATTTTCAGGAGTCTGTGATCTTCTGAGCGTTCATGGTCCCGTTTAGGTGAGAGTGACTTAGTGGCTAATTGGCTAATACTAGCTTGTAATTGTAATGTTATGTGAGAAGGACAGTACAAAGTCATCTCACCTGTTGAAGTTTTTATTAAGTCAGTCCTTTCTGATCAGATTATGTTAAACCAAAATTAAAATCTAATTTGAGTAACAGTGCTTTAGACTGAGCAGGGCCTTCAGTTAGCATCACACCCCCAGAGAATGTTGACATCAGAGACATCAGCTGCAAAGTATCAACTGAAGCACACAGTGCATCTCATGATGGCGGTACACTTTACAAAAACAGTTTCATAACCTTCCCAGATATTATTATCTGTTGAGAATGATGATTAAAATAATTGAATACATTAAATAGGCAAGTTTATTTGTATAGAACAATTCAAACACAATGTAATTCAAAGTGCTTTACAGAAAAAAAAAGACATTAAAATCAAATAGGGATGAGACACAAAGCCATTGTTTTGCCAGAATGTACAGAAAAAAGCTACTTACCCATAATGTTCTCCGCTAGATCATAGTTGTTTTCACTGATACAAGTACAATTATATAAAGCTGTTTAAACATGGAACTTAGTCATAACATTAAAATTTTAAGTATTAATATCCATAACATTTTTAAACTGTCAGCAACTTTAATCATTATCGTGATATTAGCGTGAATCGCAATTATTTTGGCCATGATATTGTGACACCAAATTTCAATATCGTCCCATGCCTAAATACAAACAGATCAAAACATAAATAATCATCATAAAATTAACATTAAAAGAGAAGAGTGCAGAATAAAAACCTGTCAGTCCTGGTAATACAAGATGTTATTATGATGATTTTTTTTTTAATGTTTATGCTATCCATAATTAATATCTGTGTACTTTTATTATTGTCATTCATATCATTGTAATGGGAAGTTGGTCAGTTTTCCTGGTCTGTGTCTGAAATATGTAGATTTCAGTAGCTACATAGTTGTAACTAATTAAATACCTACAAAAATAATCTGTCATTTCTACATGTGCTTAACCCAATTTACTTTACAGCCTGTTGTTTTTTAATATATGAAATAAATTGTTCTTGATTGACAAAAATGCAAATCTAATTGTTATTTTATTTTATAACTTCTTAATTCTATTTTTTCCAGGCTTCTAAGCAGCACAGACTGAAGCGGTACCACAGTCAAACTTATGTGAACGGCTCCAAGTGTGACCTCAATGGGACTCCCAGAGAAGCAGAAGTCAGAGTAAGATATTATAAACTGTATTGGCACTTATATTGGACTAGTTAGAGTTAGTTGCCTCTTTATACAGGTACTGCTTACTACTAAATTGTACATGAATTTCACTTCTCTAGAACTTCTCCATGGTTTATGCAGGTAACGAATATTCAAATATTATGCTGAAAATAATTTAAGCCATTGACACAGGATACACCCCCCACCCCTCAAATAAATATTTTAAATGCACGATATTGTTAAAAAGCATTAGTTGCAATAAATACATTTACTTTAGCAGTGAGTTTGTATCTATAATGAGTTATACAAGTTGTTATATTTATCATAAGATCTGATGAGGGTTGAATTAATAAAGTTTCCCACTAGTAAAAAGACAAAGTCCCCATGATAAATATTCATCCCCAAACAATATTGTTCCATTTGTTTTGCATTGAATGATAAGCTGATTGACCAGGCCTGTCTAGTGTTTTAACGTGCTATTACTGTAAACCAGATAGGCCTGTCACCATAATTACTATATTGACGTATATATACTTTGGGGCTTGAAATGTATTGTGTGTACAATTTCTTTGTAAAAGTGGTGAGATTTTGTTTGTTTTTTTGTTGTAATACGGTCAGATTTGAGCAGTAGAGCGTTGAAAAAGTTACGTCTGTGGCTTCATTCTGCTATGTATTTGTTGTAGTTCATGCCTTTTAATGATACGATCTATTTAAAAATGGTTTACAAGCATCCTGCATTATTGTCGTTGCATCAGGGGCATAAAGTACTTTCAGTATTATCTGTGTAATCCCTTAGTCATCCAGGTATGATCCATAGTAAAAGCCAAAAATCTGTCAACTGGACAAAAAGTTGTAGGAGTGAAGACACTTCACTTCTCATCCAAGCTGCTTCTTCAGTTCTGGTCAGATTACTGGTGGACACTGCCTTATATCTGTCTGATGGGAGGAGCTAACTACACTGAAACGGAAAACAGCTATTGTTTACAGTTTCTGTATGTAGGCTAGGTCTATTGAGCTACACTAAGTGTGCACTGTGCCTGAGTCATACTTTGCATATTCATTCAGCTCTTAATGGGTGCTTTCACACCTATTGGCATCCTGGCTAGATCTATTGTTTTCTTTGTTTCCTTTGTTTGCTTTGGGTCTGAGAATGGAGTTATAGATGGGAAAAAGATGATGTCTAAGGCCCCCATTCCTGTTCAAGGAAGGATTGTCTTTCCTAACAAAAATTGCTTCTTTAACTCCCCTCTCAAACCATTTCTTTTCTTTGGCTAAGATCTGTACCTCACTATCTTCAAAGGAGGGTTGGTGGCTTTGAGATGGAGATTTACAGTTCTGGGGTCCCGAGGAGCTCTCCTCCCTTCAGATAGATATAAGGCAGTATCCAGCAGTAATCTGACCAGAACTGAAGAAGCGGCTTGGATGAGCAGCCAAACGTCTTCACTCCTACAACTTTTTTGACAGATTTTACTTTTGGCTTTTACTTTCAGTATTATCTTTTATCACGGTATGTCTCTGTAGCAATATATCGTGCTTCGAAATGTGCTATCGTGATAGGCCTAAAACCAGAACATCCCTTTGACATTCGCCCTCCTGTGTCTTTTGCTCAGTTCATTTGTGAGGAGGGTTCAGGAGACTTCATTGCTCGTGTGGATGAGCCTCAGTCATGCAGATACGTCCTGACGGTCCACACAGGACGCACCTGTCAGCACCCCCTCCTCAGACCCCCCTCCACCGCCAAACCACAGAGCATCCTGTGCCAGCCTGCTCTCAGCCCACAGCAGTACATGGATTACGTCAAAGCCCAAGTCTGTGAGTATGATACATTTCACCAGTGTTTATTTGTTTATTCATGTGTGATAACCTTAATTTGTACCGTCACAGGGAACTTTCAGTGTTGCAAAATATTGTACAGAAAAGTCAGCATTTGAATGTAATCCAAAACAAGCAGCAAAAATTATATAATTTATTAGAAATGTGTATTCATGGGTTTCTGTTTTCTGCTTATAGGCTCCATTTTGAGTACTTTTAACTATTTAAAAGATAAAATATTTTAGTTTTGAATTATTAATTGTTAATGTAATGATGATTAAATACAGCAAACATGTACAGTTGTTTATTGGCAGTCATGCAACGTATTTTGCTTGGCACAGGTCCAAATGCAAGTAGTGATAAGTCCAATTACAGGATTTATAAATGATTTACGTCCTGGTAATACAGGATGATATTGTTTGTTTTGAATTGTTAAATGTTATACCAATGGTGCTAATCACTCTGAAACCCATGAATACAAATATACACTTAAACTATGTATAAACAAAAAGACAGGCTTTGAATAACAAGTGTGTAATTCACATTCAACTTCCTTTATTTAAGCAATACACATTTTCAACAATTTTGTTTGGCATTTGTTGAAAGTGTATAATCGTCATATACACTTATCTAAATATAATTATATTCACATTTTTTTTCCTTTTTTCTCATACCTTTGCATAGGTTTTGGTCCACTTTTAGTCTTTCTTATTTTCAAATCCCTGTCTTATTTATTTCTTGGTACTGTTAATTTGATTTAATTAATCAAAAATATTCCTGGTATTCGTTATGACTTTTGTTTTTCCTCCTGTTTGATCCCAGCCGACACGAAGCGTAAAGTGGAGCAGATTTCTGAGGAGCTGAGGAGTCTGGACGAGATTCTTGGCAGTGACGATGAAACGACGGAGGGTGCAGCGAACGCACCACTGGAGTCAGCAGAGGACAATGAGTCACTTATACAAGAAGGTAAACTCAAATTATTAATGTGAACTTGAGACGTAGTTATTCTCTTAGACTTAACAGTGAATTACAAACTTGGATTAACGAACATTATGATTTTTGTAATCAGAAATTGTTTGCATTTGTGTTTTAAATTCAAAATTCAGTCGAGGAGCTTTAAAACTGACATATGAACTGCCAAATAGGCCTGTCACGATTACAAATCTTGAAGTGCGATATATTGCTGAAGTAAATATAGACGATAAACGATAATATTGAAACCAAACCATAAAGCAGAATTATCCCCCAAAAAGTATTCTAAATGTACAATATTAATACAGCTAAAGAAAAATATAAAATCTGTCAACTGGACAAAACGTTGTACAAGTGAAGATGTTTCGCTGCTTCGCCTACAAGATTTTGTCCAGTTGACAGAGTCTAATTTTTCTTTTGCAATGGATCAGACCTGGACGACTGAGGGATTAACACAGATAATTTTAAACAACACGAGCCGCAATAAATACATAGCAGAATGCAATGCTTAAATGGTTAGTTAGTATCAATAATGAGTCATAATAATTTCTCATTAGTGCAAGGAAAAGTACACATAAGAAATATTACCAAAAAAGTACTGTAAGTAAGTCGATATAGTATTTATCGTGAGAGGCCTACTGGCAAACTAATACCAGAATCCCATACATAGAATAGGTTTGTAGTAAAGGTCTTTTAATAATTGTGAAAGTTCAAATTGCAATTTTAGTTTTATTCTGATTCATCTTGTAGCCGTAATATCCACATAAGGTTTACACACAGTTAAATTAATGAAAAAAGTTAGTATTCTATTGATTTTCTGAACATAAACAGTACAGAATTTTAATTACTGCCATTTAACACCAAAAAAATGTCAAATTTCTTCATCCAAAGTCTGAACTCTGCTCCAAACCACATGCTTTTTCTGAGGATTGGCTGTGGACCTGTCAGTTAAAAAAGACCCTAAGATGATCATTCATGACCATTAGAAATTATTGAATCTCAATGTTTATTTAATTTTACTAGTTGTACAGCTCTAGTCTTGGAGGACTTTTGTAAACGCCAGCACTGTAGCCCATCATATAACATAGACAATTACAATTACAGATGCATTTGAATTTTGTAGGACTGTAGGTTGAAATATCCAAACCCATTAGGTGTTAAATATTTGTATACTTCATATACTAATATTTTTGTGTTTTAAACAGATATAACTGAAACATCTGAAGAAGAGGAAGACTCAGAATTCTGGGATGGAGTTAAAAAGAAAAGAATGGCTCCTAAACTAGAGGTACAAGAACAATACAATACAGAGCGACAGTAGCTCAGAGTGTTTGTCCTCTGATCTGAAGGTTGGCGGTTTCAAATCCCGCTCTCGACACAAACGTCATTGGTTGAGCGGTCAGATCCACTGACCCACAGGTTGGCTGTGCGATTCCAGCTCCCATAGATGAATGCTGTCTTTTTGTCCTTGTGCTTAAGACACTTAACCCACCTCGCCCCCAGTGTCTGCGTACACTGGTGTATGAATGTGTGTGTGAATGGGTGAGTGGTTCCTTGATGTAAAGCGCTTTGAGAGCCTTGAAGGTAGAAAAGCGCTGTATAAAAATGTGACTATTTACAATTACAGCTGCTGTGATTACTGTTGTTGACTGATCTATTTGGTCATAAGGATCTTTTAGGTAGATGACATGACCAAAACTACAAGATAGACTCCAGATATTTGTCATGTATTTTCAGTTAATGATTTTGTAGCACTTTTAAATGGTCACGTTTTTATTCAGCGCTTTTCCACCTTCAAGGCTCTCAAAGCGCTTTACATCAAGGAACCACACACCCATTCACTCACCCATTCACACACCGGTGTACGCAGACACTGGGGGCGAGGTGGGTTAAGCGTCTTGCCCAAGGACATGACGACAGCAGTCATCTGTGTGAGCTGGACTCACACCGCCAACCTGTGGGTCAGTGGATCTGACCACTCAACCAGTGATGTTTATGTGGAGAACGGGATTCGAACCACCAACTTTTGGATCAGTGGATATGTGTGGATGAGTGCTGTTTTTGCTGTTATTGTAAATGAGCTACTGCAACAAAATAATTTCCTAAAAAGGATTGTTAAAGTAATACTACTATAATAAAAATACTACTTGAAAATGAACAGATGAGATGAGTGGGAACAAGATCCAAGCTCCAACAGCTCAGTGATGTTGCTGTCGTAATATGAAAAAGTTGGAGTTACTGTTGTCACGATACTAAAATTTTAAACTCTTTTTCGATACTAAGGAATAGACTCAATACTCAATACCAATTCCAGTAACACAATGATAATAATAACAAAAAACACTCTTTAAGACAATAGAATGTGATTTTCAACATTAAATGGTAGTTCTTTCTTTTCTATTCCCATGTGGCCTTATATCTGTGTAATCCCTCAGTCGTCCAGTAGGTTCCATAGTGGTCCATGGGCGTAAACTAGTCTATGTGTCTTATACTTGTTCTGATACAGCTCAAGATCATTCTAAAGCTATTCAGGAAAGATTCATTTCTGTCCTACTTGTTCTATACAGCCTAAGATCATTCTAAAGCTATTCAGGAAAGATTCATTTCTGTCCTGTGAATGTGACTTTTGTAGTATCGATACCTGTTCAAATGAATATCTAGTATCGATTAGTATCTGATTTTTGATACTTTTGACAGCATTACTTGAAAAGAGTTGAGTGGAGACGAGATCCAAGTCCCCAGTGAAACAATTTACGTATCTAACTACCTTAATGACGTTGTAATAATATAAAAAAGCTGGCGTGTACTGGTATACTTGGGGGAAATACTGCTAAATGTATATGTGGGTGGGAAAAGTAACTCAACAAACAATTTAAATTAAATATATATTTTTTTGTTTTTTAGGAAACTGAGGATAAACCAGTTACAAGTAATGAAGTAATAGAAGAAGGCGAAGAAGGTATTGTTTTGTATTGTATTTAACACAACTTTTATTAATCGTACCAATGATTTACTATTCATTTTGTATGTATCTATTTTGCAGTGGAGCAGTTTAACTTTAAAATCATCACAGACCCAGCAGATCTGATGAAATTTGTTCAGCATCTCAAAGAAAGTAACAGAAAGGTTGGTCGCTGTCAATTTAAATCTACTTTTCTCCTTTTTAATTGAAATCCTTAGTTGAATTACCTGTTTTGACTCTTGTTATAGCCATAGCAGCACTAGTGTCGGACATTTCAGTTGTGATAATAGTTGTAATGCAGTGATAGCAAATGTCTCCATCTTCTGTTTAAAAATATGGAGATTATCCTGCATTTGGGGCAGATAGGCTGTGTGTGTCTTTAAGAGAGGACTGCTCCTGTATTTAAAATGGGTATCAGGCCTGTTTTTAGTGTCGAAATTCACTTTGAAATTTTAGTATCCAAATTTTAGTGGCTGATATTTGCCGATACCGGTATTAAGCATTTAAAATCTATCGTACAGATCAATTTTATGTTAAGTTATAGTGAACTTTACAAATAAACTAAATATATTAAAGGGCCCATATTACGCTATTTTCTGATCTGTTATAATGTTGCTTCCTCATCACAAACAGACCTGGAGTTGTGTTTTGTTTCATTCACACATGTTTAACACACAAACCCGGCATATTTAGGTTCTTCTCTCAAACAGAAAACACTCTGTTCCACCTTGTGATGTCATGTGGTAATACCAGAAGTGCTCCTTTGTGTTTTTAAACTCCACACACCTTCACTTGTGATGTCAGTGGTAATACCAGAAGTGCTCCTTTGTGTTTTTAAACTCCACACACCTTCACTAGAATCATTTAGATAATTTCAGCTATGGAATTGTCAATCTCAACTGAATTAAAGGTAAAAAGTAGCTCAGCAGTTTGAGTTTTGGAGATATAGACAAACAAATAATAAAGGATGACTCAGGATGAAACAAAACACAACTGCAGTTATGTTTTTGAGGAAGTAACAACATTATAACATGGCTTAAGGCTCACAAGAATCAATTTTGCATAATATAGGACCTTTAATCTGGAATATAAATCCATATTTTCTCTCACTTGCTCAAAAAGACAGATCTGAAGCAATGAGGACAAACTGAGAATGACACACGGGGTAGTGTAGAAAAAAATATTTTCAGTATCGGACCAGTACCGTCCGGGGAAATCCTCAGATATCACCGATATCACTGATAACGATGTACCATCCCTAAAAATGTTGTTCCCGTGCATTTCAGAACATCTTTGTGGAGGTGTAACTACAGGGTTAGCAAGTTTTATACAGCAGAATACCTCATAGAGACATATTAAACTATTATCTTTTCTATGTGGTTATTTTTAGAAAGCACAGAAGCAGTTGGAGAAACAGAGGAGCGTCCCAGAGGAGGACAAAGATGAAGACGAGCGATTACTGGAGGAGTTTGAGGAGGAGCTGAACGATCTCACAGTGCCCTCCGATAAAATAGAGGGAATAAAAGAGGAAATGCAAAAAGAGTTTGACAATATTATAGATGAGGTAAGTGGTATTTTTGGAGCTTGGTTATGTGCACAGTAGGGTTAACAGTTTTGAAAATCATATACGAATCGATACTAAAACTTGTATCAAAACTAGATACTCATTTGAGCAAGTATCAATACTGAAACACTCAGGACAGAAATGAACCTTTCCTGAATATCTTTAGAAGGATCTTGAGCTGTATCAGAACAAGTATAAGACACAGAGACTAGTTGACGCCCATGGACCACTATGGAACCTATTGGACGACTGAGGGATCACACAGATATAAGGCCACATGGAATATGAAAGGAAGTACTACCATTTAATGTTGAAAATCACATTCTATTGTCTAAAGAAAGAGT
>KN483877.1:26929-41349 GCA_000787095.1 Periophthalmodon schlosseri
AAAAAAAAAAACCTGTTTAAATATGAGTCACTTATTTTTTACATGGTTCACTTCACACATAGTTCACACATAGTTGACACCAAGGATGTTTGTTTTTGTTTCTTAGATACTGTACTGTACCGTATAAACAACATTGTCAAGGTCTTACAATATTTGTCAAAAAAAAATAAATGCTTGTCAAAATATCGAAAACCTGATATTAATCAATACTAAAACTAGTATCAAAACTACATACTCATTTGAGCCAATACTAAAAAGTCACATTCACAGGACAGAAATGAACCTTTCCTGAATAGCTTTAGAATGATTTTGAGCTGTATGTGAGTGTTTTTTTTGTTTTTTTTGTTTTGTTTTTTTTAAATCGTGGTATCGGTATTGAGTATCGAGTCTATTCCTTAGTATCGAAATCGAGTTTGAAATTTTAGTGTTGCCGAAAACACTACTCTTTTGTTAATTAAATGTATCATGGGTTCACTAAGGTGTGTCTCTGGTTTGGTCCTGGTTTGAGCCTTGAGGATGTAGACTGGGTTTGGTCCTGTTCTATTTCTGGTTTAGTCCAGGTTTAGTTCCAGGTTTAGTCCCATTTCAGTCCATTTGTGATGTGGTGGGCAGGTATATGTCACACTGTGGGGACTAAAGTTCGTACACACACCCACATTATTTGGACCTATCTCCCTTATGGGGAAAAAATCAGGTCCATGACATAAATCCCATATTAGACCAACAACATGATTTAAAGATGTAGGTTAAAAAATAGGTTATAGTGAGGGTTTAGGTTAAGGTTTGGCAAGTAGTGAGGTTAGGATAAGTCTGCAGGAAATTAATGTAAGTTAATGGGATGAAATAACCCCCCCCAAAATACTGTAATGATCTGATATTTTGTGTTTGGTTCAGAGTTGACACCTTTTGTTGTGCTTGTAACTGTTTGTGTGCTAACTGCTTTTGTACGTGACACTTGGTTGCTATGCCGACAAGTTGATGTGAAGGTTCTGTTGGTCTATTTTATTCTCTTACTGGTCTGTTTTGGAGACTGGCTCTAGTGAGTTGAGGCTGCTGTTGTTTTGCTGTTGTTTTGGCGTGA
Source organism: Periophthalmodon schlosseri (assembly GCA_000787095.1). Lineage (NCBI taxonomy): Eukaryota > Metazoa > Chordata > Actinopteri > Gobiiformes > Gobiidae > Periophthalmodon > Periophthalmodon schlosseri. Next base: position 28,011 of record KN483877.1, read on the forward strand.
GTTACGACCTACAGTAGCCCTTGTGTTCAGAAAATAAACAAACAGAAGAAATTCTGTGTGTTTCCTTACACCAGAACTCTACAATGCACTTAATCCAAAACACACATAAGTTAAACTAAGCTTCAGTGTAAACTGTTGAAATCCTGTTGAATGCTGTACACAGAGAAGGCTGTTTTAAGTGTGTAATTGAGACCCCTATACCTCTGACATTCACACGACACTGTAAAGACTGAAATCTAAGAGTGCATTCACACTTGGTCCTACATTGAGTCCATTTTAGTGCTTATGTAGACTTGGTTTGGTCCTGATTTAGTTCTAATCTAGTAAAGGTGTAACCACTTGTCAAATTTTTTTTTTTAAATTATAATTAGAGTTTGGTTGGGGTTTAGTCCAGGTTTAGGTTCACACTTACACATTCAAATTGGGGCTAAACCAGGACAAAATACAAAACTAAACCTGGACTAGACCAGGACCAAAGAAGGACTAGAACAGGACCAGACCAAGTCCACATCAGTACTAAAATGGGCTCAAGTTAGGACCAAACAATGATTGGTGCTAGTTCCAACTTTGATGTTGTTTGGATTAATTTAGCAGCTTTTTTAGTAGAATTTTCAAAATGTGGTTGTGTCCATAGGCAAGACACTTCACCCACATGGCCTAGTAAGAATGTGGTGTGTGTGTCTGTCTACCCCGGGGCAGTTGTGGCTTCAGTAGTTGCAGGGTGTGGAGTGAATGAATAATGCACGAAATTGTAAAGCAACTTTGAGCGTCTGGAAAAGCACTATATACAACAAGTGTATTATTATCATTAAAGGTCCAATATTATGCAAAATGAACTCTTGTGAGCTTTAAGACATGTTAGAATGTTGTCTCTCATCAAAAACATACCCGGAGTTGTGTTTTGTTACATTCACACATGTTTGAGTAACCCTTTATTATTAGTCTGTCTACATTTCCCAAGCTCAAAATGCTCTGTTCCACCTTGTGATGAAGTTAACAGCTACCTTTTTTACCTTTTGTTCAGTAGAGATTGGCAATTCCAGGTGTGAAACTATCCAAATGATTCTAGTGAAGGTGTATGGCGTTTAAAAGCACAATGAAGCACTTCCTGTATTACCACATGACATCACAATGTGGAGTGTTTTCTGTTTGAGAGAAGAACACAATCTAAATATACAGAGCTTGTGTGTTAAACATGTGTGAATGAAACGAAAAATCTAAATAACAGAGCTTGTGTGTTAAACATGTGTGAATGAAACGAAACACAACTCCAGGTCTGTTTGTAATGAGGAAACAACATTATAACAGGTCAGAAAATAGTGCAATATGGGCCCTTTAATGTTGACTTTTTGAGAGTAAAGTGTGTACACAGTCTTGTATTTCTGGTGACATTTAGACTAACCTCTTTCTGTTTGTATAGACCGGTGGCACAGAGGAGGTGTACAAAGAGCAGAAGAGGCAGCAGGAACTTGAGGATAATTATAGGTTTGTGTGGGGCCAGTCCCAAGAAGAGAGCCAGACTTCCAGTTCATCTGATTCAGAAGACATGGACATCTGAGCTCAAACAAGCCTGACTTACTTCAGTAAACTCCTGTGGAGAAGAGAGACTGTGAAATGCTGCCTCAAATAATAATGACAAGGAGAACCAACTTTGGAATTGTTGCTAAAGATAATTGTAATTTGTAGCCTGGCCAGTTAAACTATTCTGTGTTAATGGCTCTCATTATTTTTGAACTTTCAAAACGTGAAAAACAAGTTTGTTGTTGGCAAGTTACTCATCATTTACGTATGTCTGTGTAATCCCTCAGTCGTCCATACATGACCCATAGTAAAGAAAGTAGTAAAATTTATTTCTGTCAACTGGACAAAAATGTTTTTGAGTGAATAAGTTGGATGAGCAGCAAAACGTTTTCACTCAAAAACTTTTTTTTCCAGTTGACAGGATTTCATTTTTCTTTTACCACTTACCACATGCAGTCTGAGCATCCAAATTATTCACCATGATGAGTTTTGCTGTCATGGTAATGCTAGCACACTTCCTAATTCTCAGAGGATAAAATGCTTTGTAATTGGATGCAGACAGCACACAGAAGTCTCATTTTGACCCTAAGAGCTGCTTTCACAATATCTGTATTGGGGTAAAACAGATTTTGCTTAACTACACATAAAATTGTGTTCAACCTCTTTGAGCAATGTCGTGTTTTTGCTGACCAAAGTTAACTATAAAACGTAATGTATTCAGTAATGACTAAAATTACAGATATTTTAAATCCAACTAAAATCATGAGGGACGTGAATATATGGAATTATTTGTAATTAAAATGACTTGGCCAGGCTATAACTGATAGGAGCTCATAATTTTGCACATTCAAGATTATTGTGTGTCTCGCAAATGCAATATAATGTGTTTTGATTAGGCACTGTTAGTGTGTACGCTGTATCCTTTTGGGAGCTGGTTTTGATAGACTTTAAATTACTAAGAGATGCACAATTTATGAAACTCCCACATTTAATTGAGTAAAGGTGAATTATGTTTTTTTGCAAACATTGACATTGAAATCTGCTTTATCTATAGGGCTAAAGAACTGTTCACGCAGCAGAAATTTCACATTTTTCTTTATAGATTGAAAAAAGTGAAAAAGGTACTTTAATTTCCTCTTTCTGAAACATTTTCTAAAACATTTAAAATTATTTTTGTTTATATTCCCTGTTTTATTGTAAATTTGCAAGAAAAACATGACGTTCCCATGGTGACCTATTGTTGGTTATGGCCAAACACTGTATTTAATTTATTAAAATAAGCACAGTTTACAATCATATTTCTTGTTTGTAATATGACTTGCTTTGTTGTATCAATAGGAGATTGTAAATACTCACTTTTCTAAAAGCACTGTGCACTACAGCTTTACAAACCGTTAAACAGGTTTAGGTTACCAATGTCCTAAATGTGTGTTTTCCCAGGTGGTCAACACAAACTCTAAAGACCTTTGTGCCACTGAAAATAATCTCCATATGTGTTGGATATTGATTTAAAGGGCACAGTCAATGCTTTTTTCAATAAACTGGACACATTTCTGCTCATTGTTTTATTAAGAAATTGCCAGATGTGGGTCTATGTTGTATGAGTGATAAGTTATGCCATTAGTTATTTTGAGGAGGTTTTAAATATTTCTACCCTGGTGGGTTAAAAATGTCTTTCCTTACAACAAACCTTTAGTGCAGTTTACAAAGTCATTTGTCTTTAGTATGATTTGTTCAGTTTTAATTTTTGAACACTTTTTAAAAACTTAATTTCAATCATCAAAGTGGCAATACAGTTTTCACCAATAAATAAAAATACATCTGTACTTTTCATAGAGTTATACAAGTTTATTCTGAAAAACAATAGAATTAGGCTTGACTTTTAAGAATATACATAGGCCTATATGTATTTAAAAGATACCCATTAAGTACATTAATAAGTACATTTTTGTCTGTAAAACATATTACAAATTTAACACTAATATAATTGAGAGTATGTGTATTATTATGCACTGTAAGCCAATTAAATAAATTATCCCCAAAAGATTCCAAGTCACTTTTATTTTGAAATGTCGTGCCGGAAGTGGTTACAAAAAGGAAAGTAGCGGCGTGAAACAAGTTAGGCGTAGTTTTTACAGCGCTGTTAATTTTACGCAGCATTTGTTTACTGGTTATATTTGCTTGTAATTGCAGGACAGCTCCAATGGGTTTTGGACTATGTTTTAAGGGGACGCCAATGTTTTACCAAGATCGGAAAGCCTAAGTTTGTGTTATCACAGGGCTGCCACATAACGGGAAAGCTAGTTAGCCATTCCCAGTTGTGCAAATACGATGTAAGGCGAAGAGGAATCATAAACTCGCTTTATTTACTTTTTACCCGCATGGGAAGATACCATCTGATGTCTCTGTAAATCCGGTTATTCATTTTGAATCACGGACATCTTAATTTGCAAGCGGTGCAGCTGTTTGCTAACTATGACCCAACCAGATCCGCAACGTCTCTCTCCAAACGTGTTGAAGTGGCTCATGGAAGGACAGACCGCAACATGGGGCTCTCGATAAGCCTGGTAAGTAAACCACACCTTTTAGTGAGCTGTAACGAGTTTTTCAGGTGTAGTTTCGTGCATTTTTCACATTCGGCAGAGTTGTAGAGCGTGCGACATGTAGATTTGAAGCTAACTATGAAGAACAGAGGGGCCCAAATCGTGTTTCAACCTCATTTTGAATTTTAGCAGCTGTCTCGCTTTTTCCACAGCTCCTGTCAAGTTGAAGGACTGACAGCCGTCAAGTAGCCTGTGAAAACCGGGGACAGAGGCAGCATGAAGGCGCTGGGGTCCAGGTTTTCCTTTTACGCCGGGTTTGTGGTGGGGACTTTCGCTTTATACTTGTTCCTACGGCAGCTGTGGTACGAGAGGACTGCCACGGCGAGTTCCAGTAATTATGACAAAATACACGATTATCAACTTCAATTGGAGCAAGACAGGAAAGTATGGAAGAAGGACAGATCAGCACTGTTCAACCTGGAACACCCCCACCACTCAGGTATGTACAAAACTAAAACTAAGGCTAGTATTGGCTAGAAGTATTAGGTGATAGTAGTAGTAGGCAAGGCAAGTTTATTTGTATTGCACAGTTAGTACACAAAGTAATTCAAAGTGCTTATAGAATAAGAAAGACATTAAAACCACAATACAAACAAACAATACAATCAAATCAAATTATAAATCACATCATAATCAACATCATAAAATTAGCATTAAAAGAGAAGAGTGCAGAATAAAAACCTTTAGTAGTTTGGTTTATTTTAGCAGGGACCATGTGCAAACACATTAATCTCATAAAAGAAGAGATGCTTTACACCAGATTTAGCTAAAGATAGTTTTAATCTGCAGTTCTCGAGCAGGGTAGTTGTAGTAGCAGTAGTAGTAGTCGTTTGTTTTAACAAGGTTTGCCTGGATAATTTAAATTACTAGTGTATAAGATTAGTACAGTGCAGTGCAGAGTGTCGCAGCGCTCTGGGAACAATCTCCAGATTTTGAGCTTGATTTGGTCAGGACCATCTGTTTGAGGATTACCTAGTGTTCATGTTTTGGGTTGTAATAGTAGTAGTTAAAAGTGGAATATTCTGTAGTGGTAGTAGTATAAGTAGTATAACACACTAACACAACTAAAGAGTATTGAAAGGTACTAATGTTATGTTGGTTTCATAATCAAGCAACTCAACTTTGGCAAACAGTCCGTGTCCACTGCAAATAATTGTTGAGTGATATTTCACAAACTACAAAGCCCTCAAACTATGGTTAGGTTTAGCTGTGCCTGTGCCTGAAAGGTTTTTATTCTGCAATCTTCTCTTTTAATGTTCATTTAACGATGATTATTTACTTTCTTATTCTGTAAAATACTTTGAATTACTTTGTGTATGATGTTTACTTTGTGTACGTGTGCTATACAAATAAACTTGCCTTGCCCTCTCATAACAGTGGATATAAGTAACATCATCAGAGCAATTGTTTCAGAGCTATGTTTCTATTTTGGAAAGTACTCCCAACCATTTTAGAAAAGAATGAAAATTCTTTTTGAGAGTTGAAATTGTGAACTTAGAGATAACTTCAATTTCAATTTAGTGATAAACAGTCATTTTAATTGTAGCAGTGAAGTTATAGCTGTAGTAACAAGAGTGGTAACAGTGGTGGCCTTGTATTTGTAGCTGTGGTAGTTAAAATATTGGTGGTAGGAAAAACAGCAGTCATAGTACTAGTAGTGTTAGCTGGGTCAGTTAGTACTTGGTGACTAAGTGTGTTTACTGTTTGAATAATGGCGTTACACTCATTAATTTTAATTCTTATTCAGTAACATTGTAGGAACATCAAGCTTTCACATAAGTGCAGATTTTGTATAATTTTATCCTTTTTGTTTCTGTATCTCTTGGTCTAATAAGTTGATATGTTGGTACTTTGCAGCTGACGTCATCAATATTCCTTGGAGGTGTAGTGCTAACTGTAGGCATGCTCTGTCTGAGGCTTTGTTAGACTTTAATATGATCTTCATTTTAACATCATGTGACCATAAAGACCTGGTTTTGTTGGAACTACAACAGGTGAAAATGTGTTGTTTAAACAGCTGAACAATACTCCATAGACATAATGCAGTACACCCAAGTATTATGTCACAGCAAAGTATCAGTTGTCATTCCTTCAGCAGCTGCTCGTCACATGTTGGAAAAAAAAAAAGCCAAAGGACTGAGTTAGATTCATTGTGTTCATTGGCTGGTGTAAGAGCAGATTTTCATCAATAATTCACATACTGTACCTTAATTGCAGCAGCAGCTCACGTCCATTGATACTTTGCAGTGACTGGGGGTGTCCTGCATATATGTCTATGGTGAAATGTTCGGCAGCCAGCTTGTGACTGGAATGTTATGTATAAGAAAGTTGTTTAACAGTACAAATCACCCCAGCTGCTGTAGTTCCAACCAGGTCAGCCCTGGTGGTCAGACTGTGTTAAAATGAAGCTCAGATTAAAGTCTGACAAAGATGGATAGAGCAGTGCCTACAGTTAGCATCACACCCCCAAGGAATGTTGAAGACATCAATCTATGGATCATACCTGGACGACTGAGAGATTACACAGACTTCTTTCTTTAGACAATAGAATGTGATTTTCAGCATTAATAGTACTTTATTTTATCATCATGTGCCCATACTTTTGACAACAAATACATCTAACTCTGCTCTTCTGTTTTCCAGGTGAGGACAGTCGAATGGCAGATGAACTCTACAAGAAAGTTCGTATCTTGTGTTGGATCATGACCGGACCCAACAACCTGGAGAAGAAAGCTCGCCACGTTAAAGCCACCTGGAGCCGCCACTGTAACGTTGTCGTGTTCATGAGCTCCGTCGACGACCCAGATTTCCCTACCGTGGGTCTCGGCACCAAAGAGGGACGCGACCAACTTTACTGGAAAACCATTCGCGCATTCCATTACGTTTATGAACACCACATACAGGAAGCCGACTGGTTTCTAAAGGCAGACGACGATACTTATGTCATTGTAGATAACTTGAGATGGGTTCTGGCCAATCATACGCCAGAAGAACCTATATATTTTGGTAGGAGGTTCAAACCCTACACCAAACAGGGGTATATGAGTGGAGGGGCGGGTTACGTTTTGAGCAAAGAGGCGTTGAAAAGATATGTGGAGGGATTTAAGAGTAAAACGTGCACGCATACTACCTCGGTGGAGGACTTGGCGATGGGGCAGTGCATGGAAAAGGTGGGGGTCCTCGCAGGGGACTCCAGAGACACAGCTCTGAGGGAAACGTTTCATCCGTTTGTGCCCGAGCAACACCTCACCAGCAAGTTCCCCAAGAGCTTCTGGTACTGGAGCTACTGCTACTATCCCATCTCAGAGGTAAGAGGCTCACTGAAATGTCACTTTTGTGTGAAGTTGCTTGTTTTATTGAAAGTTTGAATCCTGTGAAACTAATATTAAAATAGTTATTATGTGTTATAATGTTGTTTCCTCATCACAAACATATCTGGAGTTGTGTTTTATTTCATTCACACAAGGTTAACACAAAAACCCTGCACATTTAAGCCGAGTTCTTCTCTTAAACTGAAAACACTGTTCCACCTTCTGATGTCATGTGGTAGTACAGGTAGTGCTCAACTGTGTTTTTAAACACCACACACCTTCACTAGAATCATTTGGAAAATTCCAGTTTTGAAACTGCCAATCTCTATTGAATAAAAAGTACAATGTAGCTGTTAACTTAAACTATCACTACATGACATCACAAGGTGTAACAGAGCATTTTGAGCTTTGGAGATGTAGACAGACTAATAATAAAGTGTTAGTCAAACATGTGTGAATGAAACAAAACACCACTCCAGGTATGTTTTTTGATGAGGTAAGAACGTTCTAACATGGCTTAAAGCTCACAAGTGTAAATTTTGCGTACTGTAGGACCTTTGTAATATTGGAAATTTCTGAAAAATCTATGTGGAAAATTAATGGGAAATCTACATTGACTTTGACGTGAGCGGGACTGTTGAGCTGATAATATGGAGTCTGAAAGAGCGATATTAATGAAAATAAATATATCAGATTTTGTATTATTATGAAAATATTCCGATGAGATTATGACAGTCCATCACAAATGTGCTAAAATATCCCTGTAAATGGTTGAGGTTCGAGTGTAGCACAAATGTGATGACAAAATCTTCCATAACTGATTCGACATTCCTAGCTTTCTCTCCCTCAGATGTGTATTTATGGGTTTGGAACAGAATCTTATGGCTTACAGTGTATTAGAAACAGACATCAGGCCGATATTTGGACTTTTTAGCACATCGGCCATTGGGCTTAAATCTCCAGCACAGGACGATATTTTGTTTTGGTCAATTTGCTGTTTAAAAAATAAACATAAAGCTTTATATGAACACTTTAACACAAAGAGATAGCTGCACAAATGTGACTACACAGCTCTCTTAAAGGGTTGTGGTGAAAAGGGGGTTGAGGGGAGTTTGTAGTTACAGAATCTGGGGAAAATAATCAAAATCGGACCCACGTATCGGCCCAAATATATCGGCCATCGTTTGCTATGGATTCTAAACAGTCGGTATCGGCATTATTGGTATTATGAGACCACTGTGTCCCTTTCAAGATTAGGCTTGTGACTTTGTTTACTTGCCTAACTTTGCTAACAACCTTGAAAAAGCAACTGACAAGAACATCCGGTCACAACTTTGATCCATATAAACAGTACAAACATCCTGATACAATCAAATTAAACTGTTTCCCACAAAAAAGATATGGCTTTTGTCTGGCCTGTATTTTTTTTCTGCACTTCCCTATTTTCCTTCCTGGCATGTGACCCCAGTGGACCTTCTGTAGTTGGCCTTTATAAAACTTGGTTTACTGTAAATGTGGTGCAATGATGGTGACGTCAGCATAAATAAGTGAAAGATCAGACATTTCACAACATTTTTATAGAGGTCCAAACTACAGGGTTAGCAGTTTTTATAGTGTTATTGTTTGCAAAGAAAATGTATAATGTGCAAACTATGACCGTTTAAACACTCCATTTAAATGAATGGGATTCCCGCTTAACCTGAAGAGCCACCACAAAAAAATGTTGTTTAGTAGCATTTAGAGGCAAAAGTGGGAAAAAGGTCAATAGTGTCAGAACACTTTTGTATGAAAAGTTTAGCATTTTAACATATCCATGAGTTTATTATTGCGCTAACTGAAATTTGGATGAGTTGTGACAAGATCCCGATCTCTAAACAAGCTTAATTAAAAGAAATACAAAGATTAATTCAATACCCACTTTCTTAAAGAGGGGGTATTATGCCAAATCTTTTTTTTAGCTGTCTACCATGTTATAATGTTCCCTCATCAAAAACATGCCTGAAGAGATTTCATATGTCATCCATGCATGTTTCAGTAATTTAGCGATCTCTCCTGCGGTTTGCTGTACAATCCTTTCCCACGTTCGACCCACAAGTCTACACCCATGCTCTCGCGTGACAATTCTCCCATTAATATAATTACATAGCAAATTGACAAACCTGATGTGACGTACAGTAGTTTCATTAGCAGAATCCACAATGATTGTGTTGTGATAGTGCTCTGAAGGGGGGGGGGTGACTCAGGATGGAGAGCAAAGGGAGGGGGGACTCAGAGCGTCAGAAACAAAGTGAAACACCTAAAACATGTTAATATGTTGTTTTTGTGTTAGAGGTTAATACTCCATAAAAGTACAATACCCACTCTTTAAATATTTTCTTCTTAATCTTCAGGGTCCAAACTGTTGCTCGGACATCTCCGTCTCCTTCCACTACGTTGACTCGTCTCTCATGTATTTAATGGAGTATTACACTTACCACCTCCGTGCCTTTGGATATAAGTACCGCTACAACCCCCCCATCTCGTCCGTGTACAAGGGGGTCCTGGAAGCCCCCCCTGCTCCTGCTATGGACCAACGAGACCAAGTCCGAGACTCGGCCCAGGACCAAAAACCAGTCCAGGAGGCAGAGGAGGCACACGTTGAAGGTCATTGATGACAGTAGGACCGAACCAAACCGAAGGATTTTATTTTATTTTAAATGTTTTGAATCTTTTTAGCCTTGCTTCATATCTGAGACAGTCCACTTCTTTGATAAGGAGTCAAAGATCAACAGCAAAGAACACAGGTACCAGATAAAAGTGAATATTGACCTAGTGTTTGAGTGATTTTTAAGGTCATTTTGTCATAAGCAATTTTATATCAATTCTGTATACACACAAGGCACAGGTCAATAAATTATAATGGGGAAAGTGAAATTTTAGTGGTTAAGTTGAAATTGGTGAGGAAGTATTGAACATACAGCAAAAAAAATAGTAATAGTAAGAATTAGATTAAACATTTTGGGAGAATGTATGGTTTTAATTCAAAATGATGGTCACACAACTAAAATGGAGCTCACAAATTTGAGTGTTTAGACTTTCTGACAATTTACAAATTTATTGACATTTGCCTACGAGTATTAGCAGCTTTTAAACGTTTATGTTATTACCTCTTCAGCTCTTAACTAGGGGTGAGTAATATTGACAAAAATGAGTTCATGTGCGGGGTGCGGAGTTTTGCCGTGATGGTAAAGCTAACAACAATTAGCATGCTAACATGCACCTCCTGATTATTGGACAATAAAATGTAATTTCTACATTTCTAATTAGATGCAGACAGCGGTCTTATTTTGACCTCGAGAGCTGCTTATATAATATATCTGCACTGGAGCAAGACAGAATGAGCTCAAATACACAGGGCCTAAATATAAACCGTATACTCAATATTCAAATCTAGCAGATCTCCAGAACAGCAATTACAATACTATCCATTTTTTAATATATCTCCCACCACTACTTTACAGGACCAAACATTGCAGAATATTCTTCCTTCATTTTGTTCAAACCACAATGGGATGTGGGTATAGCTTTTTTTGTTGGGCTAAAGCTAACTCCACCTATTATGAAACTAAAGGCTCCGCATTGTTTCTCTCTGGGACGAACGTTTGACTGGTAACAATGTAGTTCAAGTTTAGCAGCTCAAGTTTCTCTCCCTGTTTAAACAATGACGGTGGTATAACCGTTTGTCAAAAGCTGTCCTCAGAGTGTTTCCAGTTTAGCTCATCTCACCTATATAACCTCAACTGCTGCTAATCAATTATATTTTTTTAACCTGAAGAGTCTGCCACCTCAAGATACATTTTACAACTGAGCAATATTTTGAGCCACCTGCCATCTGCCTTTCTCCACGGAAATGTTAATACTTTGCCTGCAGTGATCCACAATATGGCATTAAATGTATCCATCTATGGAGACAAGGAGACAAAGTCACAGGTCAGATCTGTGAAGAGGCGATCCCCCTCGCAGTACGACTGCATGTCTTTCAAGGTATAGTTTTAAAGGCAATAAAAACACTTGTAACTAACGAACATTCCGGTTAATGCCATGCTGTGGAACATTCCAGGCAAAACATCCCCATGGAGACAAACGGGTAGTGTACCCTCCCAGGAAAGTTCCATAGAGTTTCTTTAAACCACTTAAAACACCAATAGATTTCAAGTCAAGGACAATGTGTTTTGCTTTAGAACACATATCTAAACTAAATACTACCAAAACGCTTTTCAGTTTTACAGTAGCAAAAGTTCCAAAAAGTAGTTTCCTGATTGCGTATAACTTCAAATGTCTGAGAGATAAAAAGTCAAAGTGTTTTAATTAACACTCTCTTGAAATTCATACCACATAATGCCTTTGTCAAGTTGCTGCCAGTATTTAATTTCTACCACTGTTTACCACAACCAAACAAAGCCTTATGCAACGGGCTCGTCTAAAACTCACCGCAATCTCTAAAGCTAAAGTTGTAATCTAGCCTATTTCCTAAACATGTTCCCTGTATGAGACTTTAGCCAACTGCTATCCTCTATAATTTAGTAGCTGTTTACACTTGGCCCTAAGTAGCGCTGAGGGATTAGTGCAGTGTTGACAGTAGGTCTGTGATGGTGAAAACCTCCATTGAGGAAAAGACTTTAGCACACAGTGGGCTTCAAGCGGGACAATGGAAAGAGGACCTGACAGGACTAAAATAAATGCTCTTTATGTAAAACAAGGAAACAAGTCTATATATATGTTGATAGAGGTTACAACTATGTCATAAAGTCCAAAATGAATTCGTAAAACGTGGATCAATCTCAACTCGCTAAATATCTCAACTTAATATATGCAAAAACACAAACTTTTTAAATTTTATTTTGTTATACAACTTTTGGATGATAATAATAATAATAATAATAACAATAACAATAACAACTAATGATGTTATTAACTGTTATAACACATTATTATTATTATTATTATTATTATTATTATCAACCAAAAGTTGTATAACAAAAAAAGGACGAAGAGGAGAGAGAAGCTGGTCTGGAGTTCAGCATTATGAATAATATGTAGTTTTCTTCATATTGATTAAAGTTGCACTATGTAACTGTATGTTTCTGCCACCTGCTTGTCTCCATGGAGATGTTATTGCTTTGCCTGTAATGTTCCACAGTATAGCATGAAACTTGTCCGTCTAGTATTTATTAAATTGCAAGTGTTTTAAGTGCTAGACAAAAATCTTGAAAAACATGTATTTGTGAGTGGGGCCGCATCTCCACAGCTTTGCTCTGTGATTTGATAAACCGGTTTAATGCTCTACTGATCTGAACACGGCGCACATGTGTGTATCATTACTTTGGCCTTTCATCTCATTGTGGTTTTGGACACACCGGTAAAAACAGGAAACAATTGTTTTTTACAAGCAACTATCCTCTGACTGCATCCAATTTCTGGCGACGCACACATACCTCCTCGGCGCTTCAAATGTACTTTCATTTTGAGCTATGTTGTGTCTTAACTTTACTTCTGGGTCCAATGAAAATCTTAACTCTGGAATGAAATGATTTTATTTTGCCCCAGAACTTTGTATGGACCTAGTTTAAAATGTTTAGTTGTAAAAAAACAGATACATTTATTTTTGCTAAGGGCTGCACATTATGATAAACTATTGAGATAACACATTTTAACATTTGATTTAAAAAAATGGGAGGAGGCCCCGGCGAAGACCCAGGACACGCCGGAGGGACTGTGTCTCTCGGCTGGCCTGGGGACGCCTCGGGTCCCACCGGAGGAGCTGGAGGAAGTGTCTGGGGTCAGGGAAGTGTCTTGGAGTCCCTGTTTAGACTGCCGCCCCCACAACCCGGCTCCGGATAAGCGGAAGGAAACAGATGGATGTCT
>KN483878.1:0-24013 GCA_000787095.1 Periophthalmodon schlosseri
TAAACTTCTGGTTTCAATTGTATATACACAGTCTATGGCCATAACTATAACAAACAGGTAGCATACCCGATAGCAAAAAAGTTACGCAATGCACCTTTAATTTAATGAACTTTATGTAATCTTACGTAACAGCATAAATTCAGCTTGTACCACTGCATAGAAGATCTCATGTCCCAACTCAACCTCTAGCAATCCCATCCACGTGGAGTAAATTGTATACTTTATCTGCACATATGGACTTTGTTAGCGTTGAGGAGATAGCATAACGGCGCATACGATATATACACGGACCATATGTGTTTGAAATATCCAGGAAAGAGAACACTCAAGACTGAAGTTCACAAAATCACAACTCCCACAATAACAATATAGTTAGATAATAAAGGTGCATTATGTAACATTTTTAGCAGAGGGTCCGATATCTGTTTGTCTCCATGGAGATGTCATTGTTTTGTGAGGTGACAGTAGCTCAGTTGGTAGTGTTTGTCCACTGATCGGAAGGTTGGCGGTTCAAATCCTGCTCTTGACATAAACATCATTGGTTGAGTGGGTGAATTCACTGACCCACAGGTTGGTGGTGCGATTCCAGCTCACACAGATGAATGTTGTTGTTGTGTCCGGGTGAGCTCTTTTCTCAAACAGAAAACACCCTGTTCCACCTTGATTTCATGTGGTAATACAGAAAGAGCTCTACTGTGTTTTTAAACCCCATACACCTTTAGAACCATTTTGATAATTCCACCCCTGGAATTGCCAATCTCTGCTGAACTAAAGCTAAAAGGTAGCTGTTAACTTGAAAACTACCACTTCATGACATCATAAGGTGGAGTTTGGGAGATGTAGACAGACTAATAATGCAGCGTTACTCAAACGTGTGAATGAAACAACACATAACTCCGCGTATGCTTTTGAGGAGGTAGCAACATTATTACATGGCTTAACCCTATAGCGTCGGATGCTATCGTGTGAGCGTCGCCAGAGTGCCGCCTCAGCATTGGGAGGATCCCAGCAACACCTGCGCTCTGATTGGTCATCTTCGAGGGACAACGAAAGCACATTACCGTAATGACAGTAACATATTTAAAGAGCCCTATGCTTTGAATTTACATGATCGCACAATTGGTTGTGGAGTTACAATAATGGAAAGTCCACAACCGCGAATCTATCGGCGCAATAGGGTTAAAACTCACAAGAGTCAGTTTTGTGTAATATAGGAAAGTTAAAAACTAGCTTGCTACCATGTACTCAAAAATGTCAAAAGAAAATGACAGAAAATGAACCTACTCCATTCAGAATAATCAGCAAACCTTCGAATCTAACCATCAACCTCTTGCACATCTTTCTCCAAATATTATACCATCTAATCTCACACTACAAGACCCAAGGCATCTATTACACAACCGATACATCACAATAACTGGCTTCTCCAAAACCTTCACATCAACTCCTAACACCCAAGATTTATCGAGCATTGTTTCGTTTTTCTGGAGGCTTGCTATGTTTTATGCAAACGACAATGGATGGAGTTTGCAAGTGGATTTGGGCTGACAGACTGTCTCCACGCTCCATTTGAGGCCTGAGATGTTGTTTGATCAGCGCAGAATGATGGGCCAAATAACACTGGAAATAGTTTCATGGAATACGAAATGAGACACACGTAGGGGGTTGATGGAAAAGGGGAGGATCAATGGGTGTTCGAGCCAGTGTTTTCGAGTCTCATAATAACTGAAATAGGTTGGGCTGAAGAACGCAACATTCTAAACAGCACATTTTAAATAGGCTCTGTGAACAGCAACGCCCGGCAACCTCACTGTTAGCGTCACTACTTCCTGTCCAGTTGTATTACAGTACTATGGGGTATTAACTGCTAACTAGGCCTGTCACGGTAACACATTTTGAAGTCTGATATATTGCTGAAGTAAATATAGACGATAAACGATCATATTGAAACTAATTTATACCACTGACACAATAACCCGAGAGCAGATTTAAGCCACAAAGACTATTCTAAATCTACAGTATTGTTAAAAAATCATGAGCTGCAATAAATATAGCATCATGAAACACTTGAGTACTTGGTTTGCATCTGTAATGGGTCATAGAAGTTATTAATTCAACCTTCTACAACTCAAATCTTATCATAGTGCCAAAAAATAACCAAAAATGTCGCAGTACTGCAAAGAAAATGTACACACGATAAGTATTGACCCCCAAAAAATACTGTTCCATCTAAAATATAATGAACAATAAGTCGATATAGTAATTATTGTGACAGGCCAACTGCTAACACATAACATAATTAGATCACCATGTTATTTTTTATTGTTTTGAAAATGTTATATTTGCCGAAAGCAACGTATTAACATGTTTTATCAGTTTCACTTTCGGAATATTGCGGTGAGCAAAGGAAGGTTTTATATATGTATTTTTTTATTATGACTTGGCGAAAATACTATAGATATACTGCATTTGTCAAATCCAGGGATATCCGTCTGGAGCCAGAAGTGACGCATCTGAAACTCATTGGTCACCTGTCATTTACAAACGAAATCAAACTTATCTCACCTCAGATTAACACAGTTCAGTGCTAATCCAACAGTCAATCATGCCCATCTGAACTCTGGGAAATTCACAAGTGACCAGACTTGCATCTTCGTAAAGTACTGAAGAAGTGTGTGTTCTGGATCCCAGGCAAGACACTGCATAGACTACAATAGGAGCGAAAGTAGTGACAGTAACCGCGAGCTAGCCGAGCGCCGTGCACACAAAGCCAACTGTCTAGCACTGTTTCTATATGATCTCCAGCCTAACTCTATATTAGAATTAACATTTCAAAAGCCCCGTGATGGACGGCCTTGCCTTCTTCCATATGAGAGCCTTCCCCTGGAGCAGACACTGTACCATCCATCACATCCATCATGTCGTGTCTCATTTTCTCTGTCTAGCCATGTCTCCCGTCCCCTGTCTGCGGTCCCGTGGCCATATCATGCAGAGTGTCCCTTCTCGTCGATGGACAGGCAGCTCGGGGGCCTTGGTTGAGGTTTAAACAAGTTGGCACGTGCAGTTTTGATGGGAAATACTGATTATCGTGTAACATTGATAGTGATACTTAAATATATGGTAATAAGGTTCTACCATAGACTGTATAAAGAAGTGGACTAAGTGAGTGTGACGTCACCCATAGCGTTCAGCTCTAGCTCAAATGAAGCTCATCGAGGCTAGCGGTTACAGGGGTGAATTTAGAGCCAAATTCCATATTTGTAATTTTGACTGCAAGCATCATAGCAACCAAAGAGCCCTCTGAGAATCTTCTGCCATATTTGGTGTAGAAAGTCTGTAGAATTTCAGAGCTAGCTGCTTAGCATACCTAGCTCCATGCAGGGTTGCCATGGACACAGGAAAAACAAACTTCTCAAATTTCACAATCAAATAGTCCTTAACTTCTGTCCTTTGAACTCAGCATGCTGTACTTTTTAGTTGGTTAAAATTGGTTAAAATATAAGATACAAATAAAAAAAAACAAAACTGCTCAGTGTGCCAGCCAGTCGGCCACAAGAGCAACCAATCACAACCACGGCAACCGCAGAATCTAAAATATGACCAAGGTGACAGTTCACACCTTAGTTCAATGGACTTAACTAATGACAGTTACTCTTTACTGTAAAGGTTTTGTTAGTTTCGGTGTAGCAAGCTCCTCCCTTCAGACAGATATTTAAGGCAGTGACTTACAGAACCCTGTCAGAACTGAAGAAGCCTCGTTGATGAGTGGTGAAACATATACACTGAAAAACTTTTGTCCGGTTCACTGAATTCAATTTTCTTTCGCGATCTTAGCTTCAGTGCGTATGCCAATGCCTTGGTTTGCTACACACTATTTAGCAGAGGGAATATAGACCATGATGTTTTAGTTCAGCTACCATGAAGAAAATCCTATTTTATTACCCCTTTTAAATCTGAAAATTAGAAAATACATTCACTCACTCCCCAAGGGCCCATATTACGCTATTTTTTGATCTATGTTATAATGTTGTTTCATCATCAAAAACATACCTGGAGTTTTGTTTCATTCACACATGTTTAACATACAAAACCTGCACATTTATGCTGAGTTCTTCTCTCAAACACCTTGTTCCACCTTGTGATGTCATGTGGTAATATAGGAAGTGCTCCACTCTGTTTTTAAACTCCATACACCTTCACTAGAATCATTTGGATGGTTTCAGCCCTGGAATTGACTCTCTCTATTGAAAGGTAAAAGGTAGCTGTTAACTTGAAAACTACTACTGAATGACATCACAAGGTGGAAAAGAGCATCTTGAGCTTTGGAGATGTAGACAGACTAATAATAAAAGTTTACTCAAACATGTGTGAATGAAACAAAACCAACTCCAGGTGTGTTTTTGATAAAGTAACACCATTCTAACATGACTTAAAGCTCACAAGAGTCAATTTTGCGTAATGTAGAACCTACATTATTACCTTATTTTTTAAAGCACTTTGAATTACTTTGTGTACGAATTCTGTTCTGCAAATAAATGTGTCTTGCCTCCTCTTCGCCACCACCAGTATTTAGTTCCCCAGCGAAGATTTTTCTCCACAAAAATCTCAACAGTGTAACAGCAGTGTACAAGACTAGCCCTGGGGATGGCCCTGCCAATGCGATCATTGCACCTTTGCCTCCAAAACAAATCAAAACACTAGACAATTCTGTTATTGCTCTCAGAATTCCAGGAAACGATTTACCGAGTGACCTATGACGCAGTGAAATTCATATCTTCTATCCAGACCAGGTTGAAGTGAATCAGTCTCACCTCCGCCACCACCTTGGGGGATTTATTTCTCCTAAAAAAATAAGGCACTCTCTGTAATGTTTTTGGCAGATTGCTGCTTTTTCCTTGTAATTTGAGGAATGACTGGCAGAAAAATACAAAAAAAAAAAAACAATTTGGGCAACAATAGCTCAGTTGGCAGAGTGTTTGCCCATTGATCAGATGGTTGGCGGTTCAAATCCCGCTTTTGACGTAAACATCATTAGTTGAGCGGTCGGATCCACTGACACACATGAATGCTGTTCTTGTGTCCTGGACAAGACACTTAACCCACCTCACCATCAGTGTCTGTGCACACTGGTGTGAATGGGTGAGTGGTTCCTTGATGTAAAGTGCTTTGAGTGCCTTGAAGGTGGAAAAGAGCTATATATAAAAGAGACTACGACAAAACCAAGATATGTTCAACCTATAACAGGCATATTTTGAACAGGACCTATTATGCAATTATCGACTTTTTAAAGCAATTCTCATTTACCCTCTCGAAGTTGTATTTAGAGTGATTCGTGTTTGTTTGAGAAATCTCCTGTATTCAAGACGTCATTGAGTCATTTTAATAATAATGAAAGAAAAAATCTGTGGCTCGCTAGTGTGATCTGCAGCTATCCATAGGAGGGACCTCCAGCTACACAGATCTTTGCTGTGATGACATTTACGGCGACATCAGCTCCTTTTGGCCTTTCTAACATGGAAGTTAGCTGTTTCCGCGGAAGTCACTTGTTTCTTTTATCAAGCCATTTTAGATCAGTATTGTGATTTAAAATGTCCAAATCATAATATAATAATCTGCCTTGTCCCACACAGGCTAATATTTTCTTTGAGCTGACCAGCTGCTTAAAGGACCTATATCCAATTTTATTTCCATGTATTTGAGCAAAATATATCTTGACCCAGTAAAGATATATTGCAACAAGTCAAAATTTTGCAGTTGCAAAAGTTTGCTTTTAAACTCATCTGTGAATAATTAGGATGCTCGGAATTCTTAAGAAAAGTGAGAAATAACTTTGGACTGCTGTAACAGATTAAAATAAAGTGCTTTTTCACATATTTAACAAAAAAGTTGCAAGTCCTTGATGAATGTGAAGGCTGGCATCATGCCCATGGGCAAGACAGTAGTGGATTTGGCAACCAGTCAAGTAAGGGCACTACACTGAACAGAACGTCAGTAGAAGTTTATGGAGCTCAGCATTGTAATCTACTTTCTCTTTTGCTTTTTATTTGATTTGTTTGTTAATGCGTCAATATTTTTATTTTTATTAAGTCCCATTGTCTGACCTTGTCTCCTTTTGACAAATGCTAACTCAGAGGTGCAGACTTCTTATTTGTTTCCAAGAATTTGTTTGTTTATTTCCATGAATAATGCACTCGGGATTCCATTTGGAGGCTTTCTGTCCAATTACTCCTGTGCCCTGTGATTAAGGAGGATCATTCCGGGGTAAATGCTTCCTTTATCATTCCGATCACAATTCCGTTTAACCTTGCATCCCCACGCTCCTTGCACAAAATCCATCTATATTCCCCATTGCGTGACCCACTTGTAACACATGCATAATCTCGCTAATGAACAAAGAGGAAACTGTTTGGACAGGCGCTAACATATGGTTATGCTAGCTCCAACATGTGAATAAGACAGGTTGGACTACCCATTTCTCTAAAGTTGTTGATCTCAGAAGCTAAGCAGAGTTGGGCTTGGTTAGGGCTTGGATGGGGGACCGCTGGGAATGCCAGGTGTCCTTAAGCAAGACACTTCACCCACATTGCCTGGTATGTGTGGTATCTGCATGTGTCTCTGTGGTGGTCGGATGGGCCGATGGTGCAGATTGGCAGCCTCGCTTGTGTAAGTCTGAATGAAGATGCACTGTAAGGCACTTTATAAATTCACTTTACTAATATTGGTTTTCCACCAGGAGTGTCCACATTTTTTTAAGGAGACACATTTTGAAACTTATATGGAGCGAAAGGCCACAGAATACTGGACAATGAAGTGAATCATTCAAAAATGTTCCATTTGACGTAGGTTTGACTGAGCCCGACACCTTTAATAAGGCCTGGAACATTTTTGTTAAGGCTGTATCCCATCAGAATGGTTGTTATTTAAGTTATGATAGCACAACTTTTCAAAATTTGCTGTAAAAAGTTTGGGGCAATTCAACAGGAAGCCTGAGGGCCAACAAAAATTGGTCTGAGGGCTGCATTTAGCCCCTGGGCCATAGTTTGAATACCCCTTATATTTTAAATGAATGTTTATACTTGTAGAATAATGTTGTTTGCACAGTTTACTTGACTTGCATAAACAGAATTCACTCATCAATATGTTTTAGAGCTAACCATTACATGTATTACCTGTATTAATTCAACACAGATATATCATGCCACCAAACTCATTTGAAAAACATGAAAACACGTGCACTTTCGAGGAATGCCTTCTGTGGAGTGTCTTTGTCTATGACCTCCATTTCTCCGGGCGACTGCGACATCATTTTCCTACCCACAATGCATCAGGGCTGTGCGCGTCTGAGGAGCAGGGAATGACGGAAAAAAGGGGCTAGCCGCAAAAGACATTTGCAAGGTGCGATCAATGTCAGGTTAGCGACTGGGACATGGAGTTTCAGCCAAGAAGATAAAATATAGCAATGTTGTCTTGCTTGTTTGTTGTAATGCTACTTCTAGAGACGCATGCCTGCTTAAGTTCTAAGTATCAGCTTGGGTCATTTTAATCAAGAGGAGAACTGCCATTAAAATCATGAGATATTGAGCAGAGTTCAGACTTTGGAGGAATATATGTTACTATTTTGTGTTAAACGACACTGGAACCGTCTTCATATCAGTCATATTTATTTGTTTTTAATAATAAAGAAAATTGTGTGTGTCATATCATGCAGTACTACCCTGTTGGTTGTTTCAATATTCTAAAACAGGATGATTTCCCGCAACCAAACTGGGGACAGGACACAGTTTTTAGAACCACTTTATAATAACTACACATTAATTAGCCTGAATAAAGCATAAATAAAGACCTAATTGAATTATAAAGAGTGTCATTGTCCGATGCTAACTTTACTGTCACGGTAAACTCTGCCAGGGGAGATGACGGGGGGGGGAAAGAGAGTCAGTTGTCCTGGGGTCCAAAATTTTAGGGGCCCAGAATTGGAACCTCTGCCTAGTAATTTATATTAGAGAGGGGCCCACATAAGCCTTCTTGCCCTGGGCTCCCAAATTTCTCTGAACTCTGTTGTGAAAACTGCTTATAAACTCATTGAGATGAGTAATTAGGATGTTCTGAACGCATAAGTTAAGTGAGGAATAACTTTGGACCACTGCAAACTTTTGAACTATTTTTGCTTTCCACAGTTTTAAGGCAGTAAAAATCAGGTACAGCGACTTCGAAGTCTTTGTTCATGCTTTATTAAGGCTATCAAAAGTGTAGTTATTTAAAATTTGAAATCCAAAATGATGAAACAGCACATTTAGGTTTCTGTTTTGGACCACAAACTCACACAATCCCACCAAAACCCTGCTAATTAACAATTATTATTGACGGGACTCATTTCTAAACATTATGTAACTCAGATTATGGTGAAGTCGCCTGAAACCCCACGATAGGTGTAGCCTCATTGACATTCCCCCCGATGGTTTTTCCGATGTCTAGATTGAAAAAGCCAACTGGATCCATCATCCTAAATGGCCACCGAGCTGAGAGCTCTGGCGACACAGTTCACATTAATTGCATAATAAACAGTTTATCACCAGCCCATATTTACGCTGAATAATGACCACGTCTCCTCCCTCCTTGTCTCCTCTCCTTGTCTCCTACGACCTTTCCTCTCTCATTGTCCTAAACTGGCCTGGAGTCTGGCCAAAGTGTCTTGAATAAATGATAGGGAGATGGAAAAGCGCAGGTTAGGTTTAGTCCTCCTGAGAGTTTTTCACAGAGGCTGGGAGAATAGACTTTATTTGAAAAAGTAGAAGAAGTAGAAGTCCAATTACTTCAGAATTTCGATTTTAAGAAAAGTAATGAAGCCTAAATCAGTAGTGGTAGTATTATTAGTATTAGTATTAGTAGTTGCAGCAGTAATAGTAGTAGTAGTAGTAGTAGTAGTAGTAGTAGTAGTAGTAGTAGTAGTATGCTGAAAAGAATCACAGGTGTTCCCATAAGTGCTCATGTAACATCAGGAGAATAAGACTAAGATGCGAGTGCCTGAGAATTTGAAGTACTATCTCAGAAATAAGAATGAAGTATTGGCAAAGAATGAGAAATACAGAAGACTCAAGGATTCAAATGGTCAAAAGGTCGGAGTGGACTGGGAACCAAGAGGGAAGAAACAAGGAGGTGGGCAACGGAAGCAATGGATAAAACAAATCAAAGAGGACGCCAAGGCCCAAAATGTGTCATCAAACATCTTGCAAAATCTAATAAATGAAAAACGGATCTCATTTCTTGAAGCACTGTAGAACCTGCCTAAGCCCAGTCCATAGAGCCCCCGTGAGTTTTTCTTGCAGGTGAGGCCATTTAAAATCTCCAGGCCAAGTCCTGCAGTACCCAAGCTGCTCCTCCATCGGGTTGCTCCTCTCCTTTTGGGCCACCTGCCTAGAAGCTTGCACCTGTGCACACTCCGCTTGGCACAGGTAAACAAGGCGGGATTCTGTGGCAAATAACAGAATGCTGGAGTCAATCGTGATGCGTAGCTTTTTTTCCTCACTGGGTTAAAAGAAAAGTAGCTGCAGTAGTAGTACCCACATATCCTAGTATAAATGTGGTGTGCGTGAGTGTTGGCGGTGGTTGGACAGGCCGGTGGTGCAGATTGGCAGCCTCGCTTATCACTCTACCCCAGGGGTACTATTGTTGCCACAGCTGCTAGTGAGTATTTTAGCGATCTCTCCCAGGCCCTTTTCGAACCCTCCTTATGGTTAGCTGTAAGATTCTGTGCAATGCTCAGCGCACAAGCCTATATCATCCCTGCCCCTGACAATTCTCCATAAATATCCAAAAACATGATACAAAACAATACATTACAACTTCACAAACCTGATGTGATGTGCAGTAGTTTCATTAGTAGGATGCACACTGATTGTGTTGTGAGTAAAGAGAGGGGAGACTCAGAGTGTTAAAAACGCTTAAACGAGGGTTTAATACGCTGTTTTCAGTGAATATAGCATTTTCAAAACAATAAAAGGTAACATGGTGATCTAAATGTGTCACGTGTTAGCAGTTAATACCCCATAGAAATAAAATACCCCCTTTTTAAATGTTCACTAAGTACAGTATGTCCTGGTAGAGGTTATGCCACCTGCTTGTTTCCATGGAGATTCAATATTCAAGAATTTATTGTCAGAATTACATTAGTGAATCAATCAGTCTAGACATGACGCTAGTATTATGTTATTGCTTTGCCTGGAAAGTTTCACAGTATGGCTTTACATTTGTCTATCTTGTACTTATTCAAATACAGGTGTTTGTTATTGCTCACAAAATACATGGAAAAACATGCATTCTTACGTGCCAATTTCTTCTTCTTCTTCTTATGTGCCAATTTTAAAGAGAACATATTGTGCACGTGCCTGCTATAATCTGACACCCATGGATCATGATGTTATAATTTGCACATTTTAAATCACAATATTCACCTAAAACGACTTTATAAAAGACACATGTTCACTGACCTCCGCATTAGAACACTGCGGTGCCCAATGGGAGCTGACGTTGCCGTAAACGTCATGACAACAAAGAGTCGCCAACTCCAATGAATAGCATCAGATTACGCTAGTGAGCAGCTGATTTTTTTTTTTTTTCATTTGTACCAGAAGGACTATGTGACACGGCCGAATCGTGTATCACCGATTAAGAAAATTGGAGAACGAAGTAAGTAGAGAGCAGTGGGCGTATGGTGGTGGCGGTGAAAACAGGAGTTGATCGGCAATATGGCGTCTTGAAAATAAGCGATTAAAGATCAAGTTCAAACATCCACAAATCACTCCAAAAATAACTTCAAGGGTAAATGAGAAGGTAACAAGTATAACATGATTAAAAGCTCTGAAAAGTCTATTTTGCAGAATAGGTCTGCTTTAATGTATTGCATGATACTACTCAGAAAAGTACAAGTTATCTCAATGTACCACATGACTATTCTCTGTATCGTTTCAAATGGATTTCTGTGAAGGTGCTATGCTTGCATTGTACTGAGAATTTTCTATTAACACCTTTTGTAATTACATTAAATGAACAGCCTTTGGTTAAATGATGTCACGGTTCACACTTGGTACAAGATATTTTTACTGCTGAGGTCCGTGTCCAATTGAAAACCACTTGTCCTTGAGATTCATTTCTTTAACATAAGCAGAGAGCTAATACAATTTAACCACACCATTCAAGTTCTTTACTGAAACTGAATGGCAGTTTTGAATGGTATGCCAAAATTAGAGTGGCAGAAGGCAGACTGAAGTACTTTACGCAGCCAAGCGTAAAGTACAACTTAAATATGTTGTAAGATTACACAATAACTGCTTTATTGTGTAATCTTACAACATATTTAAGTTCAAGGTTTAAAGGATACTATTATCTGAGATTTCAGAAGTGACCCAAAACAACAACATTAGGTTTAATCAACTGTTGTCAAAAGTATCAAAAATCAGATACTAACTGATACTAAAACTAGTATCAAAACTAGATACTCATTTGAGCAGGTATCAATACAACGAAAGTCACATTCACAGGACATAAATGAACCTTTCCTGAAAAGCTTTAGAATGATCTTGAGCTGTATCAGAACAAGTATGAGACACATAGACTAGTACACGCCCATGGACCACTATGGAACCTACTGGACGACTAAGGGATTACACAGATATAAGGTCACATGGGAATAGAAAAGAAAGTACTACCATTTAATGCTGAAAATCACATTCTATTGTCTAAAGAAAAAGGTCACATGGAATAGAAAAGAAAGTACTACCATTTAATGCTGAAAATCACATTCTATTGTCTAAAGAAAAAGAGGTTTTTTTTAGTTTTGGTTTTTTTTATCATCATCATGGTATCACGTCTATTCATTTGTATCAAAATCGAGTTTGAAAATTTTAGTCCATTGTTCCGTACATAATTTGTGAAAGCATGATTTAAATAAGCCAATTTATAAATGATCAGATGTGCACATTATTGTGATGGTTTTTACGGCGACGTATCGTAAATGGACAGGTGGAAATCTGCGCCGCTCAACCAGAACTCTGCTGACTTGTTTCTTTTATGAAGTAATTTAGGTCCATAATTTAAAACAATGCCCCAGTGATTATGACTATATAGCAGACAAAAGTTTAAAATCTTTATGCTCAAATAGACACCACTCTCAACTTCCCATTGGCCTCCTATTGGTCTCACTCCAGTTCATAGTCCTGCTCTGAGTAAGTCACAATTACATTACTAACCAATGTTTATGAGGTATTTAGCATGTGTTCTCATTCCAAGTCCTGTCATTGGCCAATCACAAACACCTAAACTCCACCCACAACCACATTTCAAATAGAGCTGCTATACTGGGCGGTACCTGGAGGACTAAAGAAAAGAGTGAAGGTGGAGGAGGGGCGGGGTCTGGAGGTATAAGGAACATTGTGATTGGTCTAACAGGTGTCCACTCTTCAAACTCCGCCCCTGCAGTCAGGTGTTTGTAATCAGAAACACCTGGCTGTAATTATGGCAGTCCTGTGTGATGTCACCAACTACTTGAAATTGCAGAGGCCACTGGAGGCAGCAAACACTTACATTTAGGCGTTTTTTTTCGAAATGGGTCCACTTTTCTCTCAGTCGCCATGCCAACATGCTTGCACCTTTTACAACGTAACTCAACACTCATTTTATTACGCCTGTTATCGAACTGACTCGTTCTCGCCACACGCACCACAGCACACAGCCCAAACCCTGACAACACCTACATAACTTAATTATTGCTTCAAATAAAATAAAAGGGACTCCACAGAGAGCTCAAAATGGTTACCGCTGTGCCCTCCCCTTTATTCGCTACGGCTTTCTGAGCCAGGGTCATAACAGCCGATCACAGACAAGAGTGAACTCTCAGAGGCAACAGATCTCTTACCTCTTCAGGACAAAACTAACTATGGGAATGGGAATCATGGTACCTAGGGATGCACAGATTTGACACTGGTATCAGCGCCGATACTGAAACATTTGCTGGATCAGATATTGGCTTCCAAATTACGGTTAAGTTGATACCTTTGTTGGGCTTATAAATATATATAATAGGGCGTAGTCGAACCAGAATGTTTCATAATGTTTGAACTTTTCTTTAAAACAGACATATTGTGCTTGTGTCTGCTATATACAGTAGCTATAATCTATGACACCTGTGGATCATTATATTATCATTTGCATATTTTTAAATCTAAAATGAGTTAATAAAAGAAACAAGTTCGCTGACTTTCGTGTTCAAAACTGTGGTGCCCAATGGGAGCTGACGCCGCAGTAAACATCATCACAACAAAGAGCTGGCACCTCCTATGGATAACTGCACATCACACTAGCGAGCAGCAGATATTTCATTTGTACCAAAATGACTATGCAACACTGCCAAACCCTGCGCATATCACCGATTTCTAAATAAAGTTGGAGAACAAAGTAAGTACACAAAAGTGGGCGTGTGCTGGTGGCGGTGAAAACGGGGGTTGATCGGCAATAAGGCGTCTTGTAAAGAGATTTAAAATTGCTCAAACATGCATGAATCACCAAACACAACTTCTGGTGAGTAAATGCTGAGGGGAAACAACTATAACATGGTTAAAAGCTCTAAAAAGTCGATTTTGCAGAATAGCACTGCTTTAAAATCTGTTCTGTAGGTACACAACACATTTGGATCAGTTTTGTTTTATTTTAGTTTAGTTTTAAGGAATGAATTGCTGTTTTCAGTCTCTGCACCAGTTGATATATGTATGGGCAGATACTTAAATGAACCATATTAATCCACATGAAAGAAGGAAAGAAAGAAGTCAAAGTGTCAAGATATCTTAATAAGCCTGAGTAATACGACCCTTAACATACAAAATCAATCCAAATATAGCTTCACTTTAGCTCGCATTTTTCAACCTGCAACGTCTAATCCAGCCCGGGAGCGTATTCACATCCTTTTTATCACTTTCCCTCCATCGCTCTCTCCTCTCCTCTGGCTTGTCTGTCTATCAGCAGGAGAAGCCTGACCGATCGACTGGGCCACGGTTCCACCACAGAGCAAGGTGCAGCGGTGGACTCTCTTACCCATCGACCCGCCCAAGCCACGAGGATCAATACCAAGTCGATGGGGAGAGACATAAAGGCGTGCGCCGTAAAGAGAGTACAAGGCCGTTTTATGGGCATACGTGAGTAAAACCAGGGCATATACGGTCAGGGTTAAAGGAGATGTGTTTGAATGGAGTGACGTTTGGAGCTTTTTACTGGGTTGCCATGTTAAACAATATTAATAATAATATATCAAACTTATAGCGCTTTTTGGACACTCAGAACCATGCTTTTTCTCGTATTTAGAAATTAACTATCATATACATAGATGATTATTTTATATTTTGTTAAATGTTGATGTAAAACCACTTAAAAATAGAAAGGCGTCGATGAACTTACTATTCAAAACGGTTTATTCTTGCCTCTTCATAGTGGCACTTTACCCTTTACTCCACCCTTAAATTTATTTATTTGGGTTTTTTTTGTTTTGTTTTTTTTATATCTGAAAAATATGGCGACGCAACACTATATCAAACATATGTGCGTGAGCTGGAGACTACATTTTTCAAAGAATCGCAAGGAAAAACCGAGCAGTGGGCGGAGATAGGTGACAGGAGCAAACTGAAATCAGCTCTCAGTTAAGACAGCGGGTCCCAAACTTTTTTTTTACTCCAATGCACAAGAAAATGTCTGTGAACGCTGTACACACCATACAATATCTAGTACGTATGTTGTATGTTTTTGGTTTATATTAAAGCATGTGCATCACACTTAAAACATGTAGACTAGTGTGGGAGAGCCAAATGATAAAAGTTCTTAGAAAATATGGACAAAATTCTTTTTTTTTACAAAACCTTCCTTGCGTACCCCCTAGGACTTTCTGCGTACACCTGGGGGTGCCCGTGCCTCAGTTTGGAAACAACTGGGTTAAGATAGTCTTTATTGTCTCTATAGGTACATTTGTCTTCTGCATTTGACCCATACTTCAATGCAACTGGCAACCCATCGCTATGTCTTGAGCTAGGCTTGGTGATGACTAACATAGCCGGAGGATTTTACCTATTGTACATGTTTTTGAGGCCGGGTCACGGGGGCAGCAGTCTAAGCACAGACTCTCAGACTTCCCAGACACTTCCTCCAGCTCCTCCGGTGGGACCCTAAGGCATTCCCAGGCCAGCCGAGAGACACTGTCCCTCCAGCGTGTCCTGGGCCTCTTCCCGGTGGGACATGCCCGGAACACCTCCCCAGGGAGGCGTCCAGGGACAGATGCCCGAGCCACCCCCCCAGCTGGAGCCAGCTGAGGTGGCTCGGGCATCTGTCCCGGATGCCTCCTGGACCCAGCCCCAGATAAGCGGAAGAAAATTGATGGATGGACATGTTTTTGGACAATACAGGATTGCTCAAACATGCATGAATCACTCAAAATAGAAGTCAGAGGGAAAACCATTATAACATGGTTAAAAGCTCATAGTTTGGGTAATATTCCTCCTTTACAAGCCCTGTACCTACAATTTTATCTTGAAGTAGAATGAAATCTTGTTTGGCCCATAGAGCATTATATAAAAGCAGTTTGTGAGAATAAATTGACCACTGCGTACTGCCTGCATTGTATTATTAGACATATTTATCTAAGACTATCCTGCAATATTTGAGAAAACAAGTGAAAGCTGTATTTTTAAGTATAGAACATCATCAGTCTCCACATGGAGTGAAGCAATTTAAATTAGGCTAAAAACAAGCACTGCGGGTTTGTTTTACAATGTACTTTTTATACTCATTAAAGAGGGGGTATTATGCAAAATCTTTTTTTTTTTTAGCTTTCTAACATAACATGTTCATGTACAACATTCAACGTTCTCTCATCAAAAACATTCATGTTTGAGTATTTTAGCGATCTCTCCCAGGCCCTGTTCGAACCCTCCTTGGGGTTAGCTGTACAATTCTGTGCAATGCTCAGCTCACAAGCCTACGTCACTCATGCTCCCACATGACAATTCTCCATAAATATACAAAAACATGATTCTAAACTGTACACAGCAACTTCACAAACCTCATGCAATGTGCAGTAGTTTCATTAGCGGGATGCACACTGATTGTGTTGTGATGGTGTCTCAAGGGGGAGTGACGCGGGGAGCAAAGGGAAGGGGGTCTCAGAGCGTCAAAAACAAAATTTTTTTTGGCGAATATAGCAGGAGTGACGCGGGAGCAAAGGGAAGGGGGTCTCAGAGCGTCAAAAACAAAATTTTTTTTGGCGAATATAGCATTTTCAAAACAATAAAAGGTAACATGGTGATCTAAATATATTATGTGTTTGCAGTTACTACCCCATAGAAGTAAAACATCCCGTCTTTAAAACAGCTATCAGCTTCCCACTACTGACTGTAAATAGAAATAGCGCGCAAACTGCTTCTAATACTGTAGTTTCAGCCCAAAAAAACATTGAAAAACTCCACATGACATTGCGTGTGGTGCTAGCCTAAATGCTATGCTAGGAATGCTGGGAACAGGGTGACATCAGAGTCACAGAGTCAAACAGAGGAAGAGCCAGTAAACAGCATGTTCTGGGATTGGTCGTCCGTGCTTCCTGTGCGGTCAACTTCAGTTCATTCATAAAATACTGTACACAGCTGTAGTACCCATACCAAAATCTATGCTAACCTTCATGGAGGACATACTTTGTGGTAATGTGGCTTCAGTGGTACGACCTTTGGGTTGGCTATGACTAACCAGGATGGGCAATTAAAAATTAATCCTGATAGTGGCGCTAAGTACCAAATAATTTATACAATACATGCTAATTCTCCAGCTAGGTACTCCATTAACCTACAAAATATGCTAATCATCCACGTAGGGCCTATAGATACTCCAGTTTCCCTCATTAGCCAACGAAACATGCTAATCTTGTAGCTAAGTACTCAAAGTTCTCCCAGTACCCTACAAAGCAGGCTAATCCACCAGTTAGGTTCTCAACTTTTCCCATTAATCTTCAAAACATGCTAATCTTGCAGGTAGGTTCTCACATTCCTTCCAACAACCTACAAAACATATATGATTATTCTCCAGATAGGTATTCAAATTGCACTCATTATCCTACAAAATATGCATGCGTATCCTCCATCTCGTTACTCCATTTTCACCATTATCAAAATATGACATGCTAACCCTCCAGGTAGGTACTCCACTTCCCCTTTCCCCCGTTAACTGACACATTCCACTTTTACCATTGACTTATAAAGCTTGTTAATTCTGCAGCTAGCTACTCAACTTTTCCCCATTAGCCTGCATGCTAATCCTTCAGCTAGGTACACAAATTTCTACCAACAGCCTACAAAACATATATGATTATCCTCCAGATAGGTATTCAAACTACACTCATTAACCTACAAAATATGCATGCGTATCGTCCATCTCGTTACTCCATTTTCACCATTATCCTACAAAATACGTTAAACTCCAGGTAGGTACTCCACTTCCCCATTCCCCCATTAACTGACACAAAATGCAAACCCATCAGCTAGGTGCTCCACTTTTACCATTGACTTATAAAGCTTGCTAATTCTACAGCTAGCTTCTGAACTTTTCCTCATTAGACTACATGCTAATTCTTCAGCTAGGTACTGAAATTTCTCCCAACAACCTACTAAACATATATGTTTATCCTCCAGCTAGGTATTCAAATTATGCTTATTAATATACAAAATATGCATGCGTATCTTCCATCGCGTTACTCCTAGGTACAGCTAGGTACTCCACTTTTACCATTGACTTATAAAGCTCGCTAATTCTACAGCTAGCTGCTCAACTTTTCCCCATTAGCCTCTTTGCTAATCTTTCAGCTAGGTTCTGAAAGTTCTCCATCAGCCTAAATCTATCAAATTAGCACAATATGTTTGCTAAAAATATATTGTTTTTCTATTCTCCTCATCCTGTGTGCTCCGGTTTCCTGCAGCTCTACATGGTGATAATGAGCTGTGCAAAGGTACTGGATCTAAAGTGCTAACTATGCTAACATGTCAGACTGTGCTATGTACAGCTAATAAGCATGCTAACACCTCACACTCACACATTCACACAGGCAGGTGGTGAAGCCTTCAAATCAAAGTAGCTCTCCTCGTGGGATGCTACTTGAACATGCTAAGGAAAGCAACAAATTTCATATGGGTACAACCTCAAAGGGGCGCTACTAGTACGTCTATGGAGGAATGTTCAGCAGTTACTATGGTGACACAATCCAGACATTAGCAAACGCGGCCTGATAAGATTTTAGACTGTCTGAAAACTCAAGAAAACGTACAAAATGGCTTTTAACTATTCATCTGAGCAATACAAGCATTCATAGTCTCATTTAGGTGTTTAAAGAATAAAACTGTTGGCAAATGCTAGCTAGCTTGTGTCTATAATGGCATTTGAGAGGAAATTGTCAAACAGTACAAATTAGCTCACCTGTTGTAGTTCCAGCTAAGTCAGTTCTTTATGATCAGACTGTGTTAAAACAAAGGTCAGATTAAAGTCTAACTTGAGTAAAATAGCTTCAGTCAGCAGTGCCTCTAGTTAGCTTTACCCTGCAAAGTATTACAGTGAAAATGTCTGTGTAATCCCTCAATTCTGAAGAAGCAGCTTGGATGAGCAGCGAAACGTCTTCACTCCTACAACGTTTTGTCCACTTGACAGATTTGAAGACAAGATTGGAGGAGTGTCTTAGCCCGATACAGTGGATTGTCGGTAGTGGAGATTTGAGCTCCAATCTTCTGCTAAATGGGAAAATGTTTGAAGCAAAAATGTTTGAATTAACCACAGTGAAGATGTTTCCTAAAGCTAGCAAGGACTCCAGTCCAGTCTTATTCCTGTGACAATATTATATTTTCATAAAATTGCCACAAAAAACTTGAATTTCCTATTGGTCAGTCGCCTCAGGCAATATAATATACTAAGGTCACATGACATTTTTTTCACGAACTGTGTTTTTTGGCATATTACTCACCCCTACTTAAAATGGACTTCAGGATTTTAAAACACAGGGTCATGTTTTTAATGCTATGCTGGTTTTAAAGAGGGGATATTTTACTTCTGTGGGGTATTAACTAATAACACATGACATATTTAGATCACCATTTTACCTTTTATTGTTTTGAAAATGCTATATTCACCGAAAACAATGTATTAACATGTTTTATACCATGATTTCATGTAGTTTCTGATGCTCTTCGGCTCCAATCCCCCACAACACAATCAGCGTGAATCCCGCTAATGAAACTACTGCACATCGCATTGGGTTTGTCAGGTTGCTGTGTACAGTTTTGAATCATGTTTTTGTATATTTATGGAGAATGATCATGTGGGAGCATGGATGACGTAAACTTGTGGGCTGAGCATTGCACAGAATCTTACAGCTAACAGTAAGGAGGGTTCGAATAGGGCCTGGGGGCTCGTTAAAATACTGAAACATGAATGAATGACATATAAAACCTCTTCAGGCATGTTTTTGATGAGGGAACAATGTTATAACATGGTAGAAACCTCAAAAAGATTGATTTTGCATAATACCCCCTCTTTAAGTATTACAATTTCATGAAAAGGCTCAAGATGGCTGCTGCGTTTGCTTCTATTTGGTTTTCAGACAACACCTCGAACTGCCATGAAACTTCACATTTTTGCATTGCTTATGTAGAGTCAAGTGCATCTTGGGAATCAGGTCATTTTTATTTGAACAATTTTTAAGCTAATGTCCTCCTATACTCTAGAAGTCATGGATCAAGCAATCAAAAATAAAATTGAAACTTATAAAACAAGTTAATACATTGTTTTGGGCTAATATAGCATTTTCAAAGCAATAAAAGGTAACATGGTGATCTAAATATGTTACATGTTAGCAGTTAATACCCCATAAAAGTAAAATGCCCCCTCTTTAAGTCCAGGCTCAAAATGGTTTAGCTGTGCATATGACTGAAAGGTTTTTATTCTGCTCTCTTCTCTTTTAATGTAAATTTTATGTTTTGATTTGTTTGTATTGTGATTTTAATGTCTTTCTTATTCTGTAAAAAAACTTTGAATTACTTTGTGTACGAATTGTGCTATACAAAAAAAAATTGCCTTGCCATTGTGTTGCATCAATGGCAGTGTAGTCCATGAGTTTGAGTGTGATCAAAAATTAGCACAGTTGCCATAGCAATTACCAATTCAGAAGTAAATATGCAATGTTTTAAATAGCCCAAAGTCATCAAATTAATGAATAAACCCCTTTCAAAATGCTTCTATTCTCCATGTTGACTCAACATTTTAAGATTGACTTTTTTTTTTTTTTTGATCCTATCTGTGTAATCCCTCAGTCATCCAGGTCTGATCCATAGCAAAAGAAAAATATAAAATTGTTCAACTGGACAAAATGTTGTAGGAGTGAAGATGTTTCGCTGCTCACCCGAGCCGCTTCTTCAGTTCTGGTCAGATTACTGCTGGACATTGCCTTATATCTATCTGAATGAAGGAGCTAGCTACACTGAAACTCAAAACACCTATTGTTTACAGTTTCTGTTTGTTGGCTAGGTCTATTGTGCTACTCTAAGTGTTCCCTGCGCCTGAGTCCTACTTAACATAGTCATTCAGGTCCCTAATGAGTGATTTCACACCTATTAGCATCCTGGCTTTTTGGATCCTACTTGATTTTCTCTCTCTTCACCATCAAATTTGTAGACCGCCCCTTTTCCACTGAGTTCCTCTATAAATAAAGTTAGATTGGATTTCGAGCAACCTCATCCCATAATATCCTGCCTATACAAACTCCAGCGTTCCTCGGGCTCCTATCCGCTGCTGTGTCAGGTGATTGGGAGATACTGAAAACCGGGGCTCGGCTCTCATTAACGTCCTACTGGAGAAAACGGAGCAAAACAAACACACTTCATCAGAGCATCCTCCGCACAAACTGTTGCCAGGACAGATCCAAGCCGCGTTACCGTGGTTACCATTGTCTCAGCGCCGCAGCACCGGACCCGAAGCGCACACAAGGAATTTCTTATTGTTCTAAAATGGCACCAATAAGGAAGCGCTGGCGTTACGTTATGTTTGAGTGCTCCATTACTCTTCGGCGCCAAGTATTTAGGACCTTGTACCGAACTCCGCCTTTCAACATATTGCCAACTTATTATTTTTGTACATAGATTAATTTAAGACCTATACAGGGATGGGACAAAATGTATCGCAATGTATTTTGTACTAACAATAATCAGATGATATTTTTAGAATCCATCTGAAATGTAAATCGTGCCTGTAAATGTCTTGGTTGAGTTTAAAGCAGTGGTGGAACGTAACAAAGTACAAGTAGTAAAGTGCTGTACCTTAAGTAAAACTTTTAGGTATCTATTCTTTACCTAAGTCACTTTTTAAATGGATATGTTTTACTGCACTACGTTTGAGAGCAGGTATCTGTACTTTCTACTCCACTACATTTTTGAGCTGGACTGAAAAGTAAAAGTATTTTTTTTTATTATTGTTTGAGACCTGCTGAAATGGCTGAGACTTTGAGCAAACCAAATACACAAAAATAGCAAAAAAAATTAAGAAATCGATCGAATCACTTAAAATCAGCTACATTTGATGCTTTAATAGTTCTAAAAATCTGTGCCAAATACTTTTACTTTCTACTCTTTAAGTACATTTTTAAACAGGTAGACTTTTTCATGTGATACTTTTACTTTTACTTGAGTACAATTTTCCTCCGTTATCTGTACATTTACTTAAGTATCAACATCGAGTACTTCATCCACTACTGCTTTAAAGGGATATAGCTTTCTAGAGTTGGTACTTTGGGTTTTGCTGGGGAGTGTTTGTCCACTGACCCACAGGTTGGCGGTGCGATTCCAGCTCCCACAGATGAATGCTGTTGTCGTGTCCTTGGGCAAGACACTTAACCCACATCGCCCCCGGTGTCTGCGCACACTGGTGTATGAACGTGTGAGTGAATGGGTGAGCGGTTCCTTGATGTGCCTTGAAGGTGGAAAAGCGCTATATAAAAATGTGACTATTTACCATTTGGAGTGTTCCCCATAGAGATACATACGTTTTATGCCATACTGTGGAATATTATCGGCAAAGGAACTGCATTTCTAGACCTGTTCTGCAAAATTGACTTTTCAGAGCTTTCAATCATGTTACAGTTTTTTCCTCTTCTCATTTACCCTCGAAGTTGTATTTAAAGTGATTCATGCACGTTTGAGTAATCTTTATTCAAGCCATCAATGCTCCAAAAATCCCTGTTTTCCTCTACCCCACCATACACTCCCACACATGTCTTCTAACCACTTCATTATGTACTCTGTCACTGTCACCGTGGCGCCCCCTTAAAAAATCCAAATACATTACGTCAGTGGAAGAAGGGTCCAAATTTTTTAAACACAGAAAGATGAAACTTGGCATCAAAACAGCCCATGTCATGACAAGCGACGAGTGATTACACGTTTAATCTATTATAGCTGGGTTTCACATGACATCATAACATTCTATAGGCCAATCATATTTAATACAGATGGGGGCAGCTAAAATTAATATTGTTCAAATGCAGATGTGTGTTGCAATACAGTGAGTTCTTGGGCTCACTAATACAAATGACCAGATTCAACATTTTTGTGAATTTTTTTGGGGGATATTTCATGGCAAAGTACAATATAATCAATAAGGAAAATTCTCTTGCCCCCATAGACTTTATATATAAATGGACATAGCTAACCTGCTAGCCGCCGCCTTCCGAATAGGAAGTGAGTATGGGCGCGCTTCCGGCTCCATTGACTCTGGCTCCAATTCACTTTACGTTAGAAAACTGTGGCCCCTCTCTCTGTAACTGCTGCAGTGAACCTCGTCATTTTGGTCTTAAAATGTTCACATTAACCCGCTCTACATGATCCTGGTGTTTTTATTTTGCAGTTGTGTCGTAACTCAAGATATGAACATTAATAACAGATGAATCTGTTGCCTTCTTTCCCCGAGGTCGCCCTGCTAACATTAGCAACAGGTTTGATTGACAGCGTTGCTATGCGCCCGCTCCGTGCTAAAAACCAATGGTGTGGACAGGACAAGTTGGAGCGTTACCTTCAACAGCTTTGCTCCGGATTGGCTATTTGGTTGCTATGATACTCGCAGTCGGAATTCCTAATATGTAACTTGGCTGCAAATTCGCCCTATAACTACTAACCTCGATGAGCTTCATTTCACTGGAGCCGAAAGCTATGGGTGATGTCACGCTCCCTTAGTCCACTTCTTTATACAGTCTATGGTTGCCCCCCATCTGAGAGTATGACATCATCACAAAACTGTGATAGGGCCTGGCCACTGGTGGTGTTTGGTGAGATTGGACCAATCACAGTGCAGCATTGCGGTTTGGACGGAAGCCAGAGGTGAATCACAAAACCTCCAAAAGACGATCATCTGAATGTATGCTGCAGATGTTAAACAAGATACTGCGTTGTAAACATGTCTCCCACAAATGTATGTAAACAAAGTCGTATAACCTCCCATATAACCTAACTGTATACAAATGTACACAATTTATATAAAACAGCAAACATCAAGGCTGAAGCATCAGAATAAAGTAATAATCATTTAAAATTGTCTAGTTGATAAGAAATGTGAGCACTGAAATGATCAAAATGCATGTTCTCAAGGTGTTTGGATGCATTTTACAAACACAGAGGAGCTTAATACAAGGATGTAGTGTTGTCAAAAGTATCGAAAATCAGACTAATCGACACTAAAACTAGTAGCGAAACTAGATACTCATTTGAGCAGGTATCAATACTTAATAAGTCACATTCACAGGACAAAAATGAACCTTTCCTGAATATCTTTAGAATGATCTTGAGCTGAATCAGAACAAGTATAAGACACATAGACTAGTACATGGACCACTATGGAACCTACTGGACGACTGAGGGATTACACAGATATAAGACCGCAAAGTAATATAAAAGACAGAAAAGAAAGAGTG
>KN483878.1:24103-39875 GCA_000787095.1 Periophthalmodon schlosseri
TAGTATCAAAGATTGAGTTTGAAATTTTAGTATCGTGACAACACCACGAGGATGTAGACTGTGGATGCAGACTACCTGTGTAAGACTAGGAAACACAAAATGAAACAAAATATAACTCTGTGTATGTTTTTTGACAAAGAAATAACGTTATTACTTCGCTAAATGCTTAAATAGATTCAGATAACATTTGATTTTTTAAAGGTGCACTGCGTAACATTTCTAGTCGAGGGTCCGCCACCTGCTTGTCTCCATGGGAATGTTATAGCGTTGTCTAGAATGTTCCACAGTACAAATTAAACCTGTCCATCACGAGGGAGACAAGCAGGTTACAGCACTACGCTACTTTACAGGTCAGATCTGTGGAGTGTCGTCCCTATTCGCAGAAGAAATTCTTGTATTTTTAAGCAATACGAACACCCGTCATGAATCAATGCCAGATGGATACGTTTAATGTCATTCCACGGAACATTCCAGGCAAAGCAATAACATCTCCATGGAGACAAGTAGGTAGCGGCTGTTCCACCAGAAAAGGATATGCTAGGATATGCTTATTCATAACTTATGCATAACCTTTCAGTCAGTGATGGAGGTGACATTTCCATATTCCATATTAGCATCAGCAGGTAGCTAGCATTTGAGTTAGCGATATTACTTAGCTATAGTGTGCACTGTGACCTGAATACTATTAGCCTGCCTTAGGAAATTACTTTTTGAAATAGCGCCGTCAATTTCCCTTTTAGTTGTGAAACTGTTAGCTTATCTAGGTGCAATCCAGTTACATGTATAGCTACAGCAGGCTAGGGATGCGCTGGGGTCATGCTTAGGGTCCCTATTCACCCGGGACAGTCACAGTTTTGAGCCATTTGTCCCATGTGCCAGTGGACTTATCCAAAACCAGTGA
Source organism: Periophthalmodon schlosseri (assembly GCA_000787095.1). Lineage (NCBI taxonomy): Eukaryota > Metazoa > Chordata > Actinopteri > Gobiiformes > Gobiidae > Periophthalmodon > Periophthalmodon schlosseri. The sequence continues at coordinate 25,005 of KN483878.1, forward strand.
TTTGTCCTAGTTTTATACAAGAAATGTCCCAGGTGTCCCTATTATTGACCCATTTGATCCCCGCCAACAGTAAAAAGGGTAATATATTGTCAAATGTTTTTGTTCAAATACAGAAAACTGTGCTGGAAAATCGCCAGGAGGCCAAAACGTGTATTCACTTGCAATGACAGAAATCTCATGTCATGTAATCATGTTATTTACTGATTCACAAGTGAGTGGAGAATGGGCCAAGTGCTTTATAATGTTCTTAATTGTACGCTCTTTCGCAAGTTTATCATTACCAACCCCCCATTATTATCAACCACCACAACCCGGTGTGCCCCAGTTTTTAATTTTGAAAATCTTGTCAGCCTAGTCATGCTAAAGGTTGTTTTGAATGCTGCTAAAATAGGTTCAAATAATATTGTTGCAAAAATTCGACTCAAAACACCAGCCTTCGGATCAGCGGACGGACACTCTGCCAACTGAGCTAAAGCTGGGGAACACTTGTCCGTAAAAGATGAGGAAGATTTGAGGGGGACGGGGAGAGGGGGGGAGGAAAAAACCCGAGTTCGAGTCCCAACCTCTACCAAGTACCTCTATGGTTGCTTTCAACACAATAGCCTACAACTTTATTGTACATTGCCAACAGGGTTATTCATTTGAATTTGCCAAATGTTTTGTGCAATATTAGTAGCATTAGTCGTAATATCATTTATTGAAAAACAATGGATTAAACATTAAACATTATAACTATGGCAAAGACTCAGTTGACCACTATGTATTGAATTCATTTATATGCAATGTTAATTACTACACATACTATAATCACTATTACATCAAAATGTGTTTAGACAAACAGGCTAATTAAGCAGATGTTAAGGGGGAGCTGTAAATCTGGGGCCAGGCATGGGTCAAGTTGTCACTCACAGTTGTTTGTCCACAGTCACAGCAGGTGCATGCACCCCAGATGAACTTTTAGGATTTATGACCTGTCCAGTCAGTCCACTAGAGCTGGTGACTCTCATTTTACCTCATTAATATTAGATCACATAATATAGTGACTGTATATCTAAAATAATATAGTATATAATATATAGTATATAATAATATCTATCGTGTGTTTGTTTGGCTTCATTTACTATATTTATCACCCATCAACCAATCAAAAGAAAAAGTAAAAACACGGTATTGAAAGTTGAGAAATTTGGGAATTTTTATTCCTCTCAAAAACAGAAAATATCTATTATAAAAGTATGTACACAAGAATATATTATATACATGTATTTACATCCTGTAACTAATATGTACATTCTCAACAAATTACATTATAGATTACACTGTTTACTCACGAAACTATCCTATTTACAACAAATTCAGTACCTCTATATACAGTAATCCCTTACCCAGAAAAAATAATTAAATCATTATGTTAGATGTTTATTTCCTCTTCATTCTATGCCACTGCTCCTTGGTGAGTGTCTCCCAGTTGGGGCAGTAAATTCTGCCTTTAAACTGGCTGTGGCCGGTGTCTTTGGTGCGGGGTTTTCCGCACTTGGTGCATGTTCCTGTCCTGACTGTCCTTGTGTCCTTGCGTTTTTGTGGTTTGTCTTGTGTTTGGGCAGGATCAGTAGGAGTGCTCTCAGACTGTGGTGTGGAGATGAAGAGTCTGGTGCAGTGGTAACAGTGGCATCATGTTGCCAGGTGCTGTGGTCTGAGGTGGCATTAGTGGCATATAAAAAACTGGCTGAGATGTTGGTGGTTCTGGCTGAATGGGCCTCAGCTCTGCTCTGTCCCTGACACGGAGCGTGGTGTTTGCCTGCCCAGTTGCGTCAGGTGGCATGTTGTAAACGTGTTCATGTCTGTGTGGGAGTAACTTCAGTGGGCTTTGTGTTGATGGGGAGCAATGGTCCACTGGCAAGGGGCCATTCATCAGGCAATGCCAATCCTTACAGCAGAATGGCAACATCTTGTGCCTTAAACCGTTTATTCTGCCACTGTATTAAGGTGGTTTGATTTACAGTAACTAATTGTATGGTGGTATCTTTCATGATAATCCCATTGTTCAAAATGAGCTGCTGTATCTTTCTGTAATCATTTAGAATTAGTGACCATGTTGATATGGTTTGGTGTCCAATTTTTTGGGGGCTGTTATGAATGTTACATAATCGAATAAATCCACTAGGCGGCTGCAGTTTGGCCACTGAGCTGCAGACCCAGCAGAACCAAGTACACACCTTTTTGTGCTGTCAACTCCTGCATAAACAGCCTTCTTTTTGGGGGACCTAAAGTGCCCAGTGAGCAGCCTGTCCTGATGCCGTGCAGCGTACAAAATTCTGCTCTTATCGTGTTGTTCCAGGTTCTGCCACAGACCCACAATGATGCTAGCCTGCTAGTTGGTAAGAGTTAGACCTTTCTCATTTCTTAGCTCCACCAAATATTCTGCAAGCTGGTCAACACGATCCATTCCAGGCATTCTGTGCTCATCCACGGCCTAAGAAGAAGTATAAACATTAGCCCTCAAGTGCTGACAACAATAATTATTGTGCTTCATGAGTATTTAACTTACAGCTTGCTGTGAAAATAATCCAGACTGGACAGCGGGCAGGTGAGTGGACTGAGGAGCAGACTGGTGAGTGGACTGAGGAGCAGGTGCAGATCACTGACCAGCTGGCTCAGATGGATGGAGAGCAAATAGAGGTGGAGTATGCACTGTAATATCAGGTGTATCTATAAGTAAATCAGTAAGAGTGGCATCGCTGCTGTCAGTTTCCTCTAACTGTGCCAGCAACTCTCTTGCCTCCTCAGAATCTGGCGACATATCCTGAAGGGGCTCGTTATTCTGCCTCACGTACTGCAATCCAATGAGTTCACCTGGCAAACATAAATACAAAACTGTCAGAAAAAAACATTACAGGAAAATGAGCCTTAATAAGACAACATTTATATATTACCTGTATATTTTGCAGGTGGAGTAAATGAAGGAACCAGTTTCTTTCCAAAAGCCTCCTCATAATCAGTGTTCACACTGTGAAGCAGCTCTCCAGAGTATGTGTGGAGGCCAAATGTGTCCACCTCAATAGTAGCAGTTGCCCTATGTTGGTTCCAGCGATGTAGCCCATCCAGCAGGTACATCTGGAAGTTAAGGGAGTTTGTGCTGTTTCCTGAAATAAATGCTACAAATGTTTGAATCGGGCAATTGATTCACTCTAAACAGCAGCAGCATTATCATTATACCAGGTGGGTCCTGAATACACTTGACATGCCTCTTCTGAACACGCTAGATGTGCTGCATTCTTACTGGGTCCAGAAGAGGAACACCAAGCGCATCCTTTCCCTTGTCACTCATGAACTCACTGATGAGATGATCCAACAGCTGGAACAGCTCTTCTCCACGTGTCCTCCTCCTGCAGCTCCAGCTCAGCCTTTGTGATGTGACAGTCCAGTTGCTTTTCAGTGAGAGCAGTCCAGTCTTCCTTGGTTAACTGTGCTCTCTTGGCCTCTCTCAGCTTATTCACATCAGCTGCATCCCACTCAAAGATGCATGAGGACATACGAGCCATGAAAGTGGGGTAGAGCTGGTGGGCATCAGTGGTACATCCCACAGCCAGGCGCCGCATAAAGTGCCAGATGTCAAGGCAAACAAGTAAGTCAGGCCATCCACTGAATCTGGTCTTCAGTTTGGTCTCACCCACTTCTCTGCAGTGGCCACAGTCCACACAGAGAGCAACAGGAGGATCAACACCAGCTGTCCGATACCTGGAGACGTCATTGAAAGTTATAATATTAATATGCAAATGTAAGGCAGGATCTGTACTGCTGACTTAACATGTTTCTGTTTATAGCTGTTTACTAAGCTGCTTTATATTGTAACTAATATTTGTAGTAACCAACAACACAAAACTAGCCTCTAGCAAATTATACACTTACTGTAGGTACTGTAATATGCACTTCCTATGAAGTAAAAAAAAAGGCAAATTACCTGTCTACCAAGCCAGCAGCCATGAGACCCAAACCCGGGCCTTCTCCTGCAGTCAGGACACTGATGACCACTTGACCCATCTTATTGCCAACTGAAGAGAGCCACTGTGCAGTGGCCTTTGCTGGCCTAGTTAGCTTCTTTGTGATCTATAACAAACATACAATTTGTTAGTGTTTTAACATTTAATCATATGGACAGCCAGCAGTGTTTACTCCTTTCTATATTTATACTAATAACATTGAAAGACAAACCTTTCTAGTGGAGTCCAGTTTTAAAATGGATCCATATGTTGAGGTGACACTGGCCACTTGTAATTTGGCAATGCCACGGGCTTGGGGGGCTCTTCAAAATATATTGGTAACAGGCCAATTTTGTTTTTAAAAGCTTTGCACTCTGAATCGTGCAACCCTTTTCAGCCACTCTTCACTGTGGTTCTCCTACAGCTGGCCAATGAGTCTAACAGGGCCATTCCCCAGGCCTCGCTCCCGTAAGAGGCGAATAACCCTAATGTCACAGGCATATCTGCAATATAAAAATATATATTAGCTTACACAGGCATAAACTATTGAATCACACAGAAAATGCTACATACTGTTGCGTCAGGATGACCCTAAACGGTGGGCCCAGTCCAGCTGCTCCAGAATCCCCCTGTTGTATGACAGGTAGCTGGTGCGGCACTTGGTGCAAATCAGAGACTCTGTGACCAGGTTGTAATAACGTCAATGTCCAGGACCTGACGCACTCGCCTGTGAATGCCTCCACTACTCAGTGGTGCTTACAGCCTTTTATGGTGCAAAGCAGCCGAACCTTCCACAACCTGAAGGGCATCCACAGCAGTAGCTGATGGCTGATGTTGGTGGCTGGTGGTATATAAGAGATGGCTGAGGGGGTGTAAACCACAACTGGAGATGGTCCTGGAGCTCCAGCTTGCCACTGGGACTTAGTCTAAATAATGCAGAAGACACCCACTGGTGATCCTCCTGTGGCATGGTCTTAGGCCACAGGAGTGGGAGCGCAGCAGCAGGCTCTGGCTCAAAAGGGTTCTGTGAATATAGGAATAAGGAATAGTCAAAAACTATTAAAATGACAAATCAAACATATACTAAGTAAAATGTGTTTTACCACATTCCCTTCTAAACAATGCGCCTCCACTGGCCTATGAGGTTCTTTTGGAGGAGCAAGAAAAAAGGGCTCCTCCATTGCAGGCTGTGATTGGGCAGTGGTCTCGGGCTGTGATTGGGAGATGATACTTAAACCAGCAGGTGGAGGTGTTGATAATAGTCTATAAATACAAGGTCAAATGAGTAGTTAAATCAAATTTGAATTGTTTATATAAAGTCTATTATTTGAATGTAATTGTTTTTTTTACCTGACGTTTCCTCACATTTAAATTGGGTTTTGCACTCTCCACGTGCTTTCCCCCGAATCTGGATCTTTCAAACTGAAAGAAAAACAAGCACATTCATACATATTTACCAAAGACAGTGTCAATTTTAGCCTTTTTGCAGGACTTGGCGTGGCAGGTGTGGCACCACCTCTGGAGTGCTCCAATGGAGCAGCAGTTGGGACCTGAAATATGACATGAATGTGGTAATTGTCATTAAACTTTTTCATACACCAAACAATAAAATTTTCCTACCATTAAGAGAGCACTCTGGCCACTTGTTGATCGCTGCTGGTTGGTCTGGGTGAGGCAGTAGGCTAATATTAATAGAGTATAAAGAAGCAAATTCTAACTTACACAGATATAAAGCCAAGATCACCAGTGATTTACAGAAAGCTCATTATTACCATTATATACAGTACACATGAGAACCAATTAGTGCCCATTACATGCAAATTAAGTCATATGTATGTTTTGCTATTAATTATAGTTACTGTTAATAACCTTATGACCATATTTTACCTGCTGTGCCATTTCCTCTGCTGTGGAACACACGTGTTGCTATAACAATTCAAATAGGAACAACACACATTGCCCAAGAACACATTAAGGTACTGAAATATCTTTGTGTTAATTATATACCTTGCAATATGTTGCCAAAGGAAATGACCTCTTGAGGATGAAATCCACAGGTGCACTTTTGTGTCTGGGAGAAAAATGTCCGCTGACCTCTGAGCTGCAGAGGGCACTTTTCTATCTATAAAGAAAACGCAAATTACCATCTTGCAATCTGCAATTATTCTGTATGTTGGATGCTGTATGAACACAATGACTGTGTTCAGCATAAACTTAAAAGTGTGTAAAATAAATACACAATAGTAATAAAGTAATGTATGTGTGCCATTTGATCTGCTTTCAACATACCTCCTGATACATATTGTGCCAGTTCTGTTGCCTTGGTGCAGGTCCTGCATCAACTGCATCTGATGCCAGGCACCAGTGGAGGCAAAAGACCTGAGCCGCGAGACCCACTCGCTGTCGTCCATGGCCTTGTGGCTTTTGGAATGTTTAGACATGTTTTCTGGAATGAAAGATTTGTATTAATTCCTTAGGATTATATATAAAAAAAAAACAAAACATCACGAGCAGAAGTTTCCCATTGCCAGAGGAAACAATGGTGGTTCCCCAGTTTAGAATTCTCCAACACTGTATAAAAAGCAACCTGAACTATACATTGACATATCAAATCGCACATTGTTACTCATCATAAAGCTCTAAAATGACTCTACTGATTAGAAACAACTGCAGAAAGGCAAAATTGATACTCCACAAATTGTATGAGATAGAATTATCCAAAAATCCTATTTGCACCACCTGAGTCTCATCAAAATCTATGTGAAACACTGAGCTACACAGGATCACAGACATGTACCACAATCACACTAATACACTTTATTAGGACTATAGGACTACAGTACTCACTACCAAAATGATATTCTTCTCACACTTAGATATATATAATTACGACGGATATGCAGTTGTTTTTGTAGAGTATGTTGTTGTTGTGCTTAATAATAACGCGGCTCGCCCATCATTAACGCCAATGTGATGAAATCATCCCCATGTAACTGTCACTAGCATCAGGACACACAATATTTGACTAAACGGCTGTAGTTACATATTTTAATACCGTAATGATTTCTTCGTAATGCAATAAATAGACTGACACTTGACTTCTATTGTTAAAGTTGACGTTATCTATGTTTGACCGTTTCTGTTAACATTAGCGGCAACAGAGAAGCTCATTTTATTCTGTTTTAAATGGCTTAAAGTCTGATATTTAATAGACATAGTGAAAGTACTTACCTCAGTACAAAATGACCATAGTTAAGTGTCCAGCAGATACTCGCACCGTGCGTCAGTCTGTCAACAGGATTTAAATGCTCCCGCTGCGGAGGCGGGACATAGGGGTCAGCTCGGCCTACAATTGGCCTGTCAAAAGATTGAGCGGAGTATTTGATTGGTTCTAGAAATAAAGGAGACGTCTCAGCGATTGCTGTCAAAAGATGGGGGCGACCACTTGATTGGTGAGGAAAAGATTGACCCGCGAGCGTCATTGGTCCCCATATACAGCCCAGCGGCCGTCAGGTACCGCCACTTTTGCCCATTCATTTATTTAAAAAAAATATATTCATATATGCTAAATGGTGTATGATGTATTTATTTATTTGTCTGTTGGTTTGTTTGTTTGTTTACACATAATTATTACTCAAAATAAAATTGTATATTGAGGTCAGAAAATATCATAAAACTCATGAAAATGGACATAGACAATTTTGTACTTAATTTAAAGGTACAGTATGTAACTTTCTGGAGGTGACATGTCGCCTGCATGATTCCATGGAAATAGAAAGTTAAAACCATACTTCGGAATGACATTCGCCTGCATGATTCCATGGAAATAGAAAGTTAAAACCATACTTCGGAACATTCTCCATGGAGATAGATACATGTACTTTGGAAAGAACAATATCCATGGAAACAAGTAAGAGTCAGGTTTGTGGAGTTGCAAACCAGATCACAGTAAGGACGCATGTTTTACTATGTTTTTCAGTGTAATAAAAACATCCAAATTGAAAATAAAACATGCTTTTATTGTAGTCATTTCTTTGGCAACCAAGTTACATGTTATGGCTTTAAAGGTCCTATATTACGCAAAATTGACTCTTGGGAGCTTTAAACCATGTTATGATGTTGTTACCTGATCAAAAACATCACTAAAGTTGTGTTCTGTTTAATTCACACACGTGAGTAACCCTTTGTTATTAGTCTGTCTACATCCCAAAAAGCTCAAAATGCTCTGGTCCACCTTATGATGTCATGAAGCGATAGTTTTCAAGCTAACAGCTCCCTTTTACCTTTAGTTCAGCAGAGATAGGCAAATCCATGGCTGAAATCATCCAAATGATTCTAGTGAAGGTGTATGGAGTTTAAAAACACAGTGGAGCACTTCCTGTATTACCACATGACATCACAAGGTGGAACAGAGTGTTTTCTGTTTGAGAGAAGAAGTCAGCCTAAATATGCAAGGTGTGCGTGTTAAACATGTGTGAATGAAACAAAACACAACTCCAGGTCTGTTTGTGACGAGGGAATAACATTATAGCATGGATCAGAAAGTAGAGTAATACGGCCACTTTAAGATTCCCATTCAAACCCAGCTCATGGTTTACGAGTGCTCACAAAGCGATCCATCACAGTTAGACAAGGCGCACACATGTTTACTCCCTCCTCTATCTTTTAATCACAGGGAGATTATTGCCTGGTTATTACGCATTAAGGAGTTCCCAGAGTGCGGCCTTCTGTCGTTTTTGGCTCCACCGCAAAACATAGCGACCAATCAGAACGCAGCATTTTCTTCAGCGATGTACCGTTTTTCACTAGGGTACTTTCAACATGAGCGAATGAAGGTGCAGTCTTTGGTGGTCCAAAACTGAATGCTGGCAGTTTATAGGGTTAAAGGCGCTGTATCTGATTTTTACCAACTTAAAAATGTGAAAAACAGAACTAGTTCATTTTAAACGGTTTGCAGTGGTCCAAAGTTATGCCTCGCTTACCTTATGTATTCAGACCATCCTAATTATTCACAGCAATGAGTTTCTAGCTCTTTTCACAATTCTGTGTATTTGAGTCTTTCCCATAGACTGTATAAAGAAGTGGACTAAGTGAGTGTGACATCACCCACAGCGTTCGGCTTCAGTCAAATGAAGCTCATCGAGGCTAGAGCAGTTATAGGGCGAATTTGGACCCGATTTCCATATTTGGAATTCCAACCGCGAGTATCATAGCAACCAAAGAGCCAATCTGGAGTGAGGCTGTTGAAGCTAACGCATCTTCCCGCTCGCACCGCCGCTTTAACAGGGAGCGGGTGCTTAGCAACGCTGTCAATCAAACCTGTTGCTAACGGTAGCAGGAGCAACCTCAGGGAAAGAAGACGCCTGAGTTGTCTGTTATTAATGTTCTTATCTTGATTTAGTCACGCAATAGTGAAATATATGTAGAGCGGGTTAATACGGACATTTTCAGACCAAAATGACAAGGCTCATTGCAGCAGTTACAGAGAGAGGGGCGACAGTTTTCTAATGTAAAGTGAATTGGAGCCAGAGTCGATGGAGCCGGAAGCGCGCCAATGTGCACTTCTTATTTGGAACACAGCAGCTAGCAGGTTAGCTATGTCCATTTATATATACAGTCTATGGTCTTGCCCCAGTAGACCTGTCACGATAACAAACTTTAAAGTACTATATATTGTCGAAGAAAATATAGACAGTAAACGATAATATTAAAGCTAATTGTTTATCCCTCCAAACAACTATTCTAACTGTACAATATTGTTAAAAACATGAGGTGCTATAGATAAATGGCCGAACACTTAAGTATTGGTTTGTATCTATAATGAGTGATATCTATAGCTCAAATCTTACCGCAGTGTAGAAAAATTCACAAAATATCCTCCCAAATGCAAAGAAATTGTACACACGATAAATACTGAGCTCAAAAAATACTGTTTCAGCTAACATATATTTATAAGTTGATATAGTAATTATCATGACAGGCCTATGCTCCAGTTCATATTATACTGTATATTGTATAAGCAACTATTGAGGTCAAAATATGTGACATAGCAAGACAGATTCTTGCAATATTTGTGAGTTCAGAAGCTCACGAGAATCCGTCCTGGCAGGCTCCCGCTGGTGCGGCCTGGCCGCTGGTGGGTCGGAGATTGGATCAATAACAGCGCAACATTGCGGTTTGGGCAGAAACCAAAGGTGGAGCTCCCAAATAAACCGAAACAAACACAGTGGCGCCAACAGACGTGCGCCAGCCTACTTTAGCCTATTTGTGGAAAACGTGCAAAGGAAAGTGTTTTGTGCATTTATGGGCAGGTAAGATGTACGTGCTTTTCTCTCAGCTGGATTTAACAAAAGTTAATTTTTTTCGGCTTGCCTGTGTAATCCCTCTGTCGTCCAGTTATGATCCACAAAAACTGCTTCTTTAACTCCCCTCTCAAACCATTTATTTGCTTTGGCTAAGATTTGTACCTCACTATCTTCAAAGGAGTGGTTAGTGGCTTTGAGATGGAGATGTACAACAGACTGGAGTCCTGAGCTGCTCTCATGATGGTGTTGGTAAATTATCTTATGGAGTAGCTGTTTTGTTTCTCCAATATAACTTTTTTGTCAAATTGACAGATTAGAATTTTTCTTTTACTATTTTTTTCTTCTTGTTCTGCTGTTGTGAAGCTTCCACCAATCAGCTTACAGTGTTCGTTTAAACGTCCTGATAGGTTCCGATTGCTTTCAGTGAGTCATCCCAGATCGAGAATGTTAATTCATATCAATTTGGCGTGACCCAGGTTAGTCTGCATGTAATTATGAACCATTTTGTTGCCTGTTAATCTGGAAGTCCACGTTAGCAGTTGTTAGCTAGTTGTTGTTAGCTTATAAACTCATCATGGTGAATAACTAGGTTGCTCAAAATGCATAAGGTAAGTGAGGAATAACTTTGTTTGAATAACTAGTTCTGTTTTTCACATCTTTAAGACAGTAAAATCACATACAGTGAATTTAACTTGGAAAAAGTAAATAAATCTGCCAATGAACTTGAAAAATAAAACTGAAATCAAATCTAAACCGCCCAGACGTCAATATAAATGTATAAACAAAACAATGAAGTCACAACTAATCAAATTTCTACAGTCCATCTTGTGTCGTGTGATAGATAGAGTGTTGTATTGAAGGGCGTTTAGCAGACAGAAGGGAGATGGCTGGATCCCTTGGGTGGACAGTGGCATCAGCGGAAGCCGGGGGGAGGAGGGGGTGGCATTGGCGCTCGGCAGGGGGCAGGCACAGATGAGAATGTCAGACAGGAAACAGCGGGAAGTGTCAGCCAGCATGTTTAATCAAATACTGCGGTGCTATAGACTCTATGAGCCTGTCAGGGAAAGGGGACAGTGTATGTGTGCGGGGAGAAAAGACAGGGTTTGAGCCATGTTGTAATGTTGTTTACTCATCAAAAATATATCTGTTGAGTTGTGTTTTTTTTTGTTTTTTTTAAATTTTGAATTAAACACAAAACACCATGATATATCTCTGTATTGCTGGGTTTCAGACATAGACTGCATAAAGAAGTGTGACGTCACCCATAGCGTTCGGGTCCAAAAGAAGCTCATCGAGGCTAGAGCAGTTATAGGGGAGAATTTGGAGCTGAGTTCCATGTTTGGAATTCCGACCGTGATTATCATAGCAACCAAACAGCCAATCCGGAGCGAGGCTGTGGAAGGTGACACCCCTTCCCGCCCGCATCACAGGTTTAGGAGGGAGCGGATGTGTAGCAACGCTGTCAATCAAACCTGTTGCTAACACTAACGGGAAAGAGGCACCTGATCTGTCTGTTATTAATGTTCATATCTTGATTTACGAACACAATAGCAAAAAAATAAAAATACTAGGATCATGTAGAGCAGTTAATACAAATATTTTGAAACAAAAATGACAAGCCTGACAACATCTGTGTAATCCCTCAGTCACCTAGGTCTGATCCATAATAAAGAGAAAGATAAAATCTGTCAGTTGGACAACAAGTTGTAGGAGTGAAGACGTTTTCGCTGCTCATCCAAGCTGCTTCTGCCTTATATCTAACTGAAGGGAGGAGCTCACTACACTGAAGCCTGACAACAGCAGTTACAGAAAGAGGCGACAGTTTTTCAATAGAAAGTCAATTGGAGCCAGAGTCGATGGAGCCGGACGCGCTCCCATGCTCACTTCCCATTTGAAATCCAGCGGCTAGCATGTTAGCTATGTCCATTTATACATGCAGATTTTAGTTGGTTTTTTTTATAGAGCGTTTACATTTTGGATATTTCTCAAACTTTTCACACCAAATACCACTTTCAAAAATGACTCTAAAATAGGGCTGTCCAAGTCAAAACCAGGTCCAAACCAGCGCTGTAATACATCTAGAGATGACATGAGCAGATTTAAAATACGTCTAAACCAAAGAAGGACAAAAATCTGAACAAAGCACAAGATGGTATCAATGGTTCACGTACCACGGTTTTTAGCGATTGTGAATGTGTAGCATGTATGAGGTAGATGGAATTCTACACAGCAAATCTGCTCCAACAAACACACAACATCACTATACGGTCTGCTCTGATTGGACAGAGCTCAGGCCTGTGCAGACTGAAACATTAAATTCAGCCTTCAACTGTTCAATCTATATAAAATACTGATCTAAAATGCTGCAAAACATCTACTCAAAAGTAACTATTACTTTGAGTAGTATTATTATTAGCACTTTTACTTAAGTACAATTTTGGCAGCAGTACTTGTACTTGTAATTGAGTAGATTTTATTTGTACTTGAGTACAAATTTGCTGTACTTTTTCCACCACAGCCGCTAATCTCAGCAGTTTTGGCAAAATTTTCTAAAAAAACGTAGGAACACAGAGCGGTGAGGGTCAGTACTAAACCCCTAACAATTGTTAGACCCCACAATTGTTATTAGTACTTCAATTTATTCTACACAGGCATAAATGTTATGTTGGTATTTTTGTGTTAAATTTACAGTGTTCACCTTTAATATTTCTATGATGACAAAATACAAACTCTGCTGCTGGTATTTTACTGTTAAATTTAGTAAACTTGGCTTTATTCTTAATTATGGTGTTTCTGTGTTTATTATAAAAGTAAAAATGAACGTAATTGGTTTTAATGTTCCCACAATACTTCATGCAGTGAAATTCTGACAACGGTAGCTACCCATAATTCACCGCAAATTTGACTTTTTGTTTTACAGTGTGATAATGGATTTTGCGTGTATGTTTTAGTGATTTCGGACTCACCCAGCCAGCACGATAAAGAAGTCCAGCCGGTTCCACGTGTCGCCTAGGTAACACTTCTTCCCAAAAATGCCGAGAGCCACCATCTTGATCACCATCTCGATCGCGAAGAAGGCGAAGATGAAGTCGTCGAAGTCCTGCAAAAAGACGAAACGTTGAGCTGGGTTAGAACCACACCAGGGAATATAGATATGACAAAACCCGGTATCAGTATGAATAAAATAATGAAGTTTAACTAGAAAATATTAGAGTATATATTAAAGTATTTTCTGATCTAAGTTATAATGTTGTTTCCTCATCACAAACATATCTGGAGTTGTGTTTTGTTTCATTCACACATGTTTAACCCTGCATATTTAGGTGGAGTTCTTCTCTCAAACTGAAAACACTCTGTTCTACCTTGTGATGTCACGTGGTAATACAGAAAGTGCTCCACTGTGTTTTTAAACTGGATACACCTTCACTAGAATCATTTGGATGATTTTGGTAAAGGTGAAAAGTAGCTGTTAATTTGAAAACTAAAGCTTCATGACATCACAAGGTGGAACAGAGCATATAGACTCCAGGTATGTTTTTGAGGAGGTAACAACATTCTAACATGGTTTAAACCTCACAAGAGTCGATTTTGTGTAATATAGGACCTTTAAAGACAATATATTATGCTTTTTACTAAGGATACACCGATCTAGCTTTTTCAGTTCTGACACTGATTTCGATACTATAGCATCTGCCGATACCCGATATCAACCAATACCAGTGCAAAAACTGAAAACAAAATTTAAACAAAAATAAAATGAGACAAAACTGATCCAAATGTGTTATGTAGCTGTTATTTATCCCTCCAAGTAACTACAGGACTTAATATAAGAAGAAACTCAAGCCTTATTACATCAGTTCATATTTCCAGCCATGATATTGGCTGAACTAGTATTTGGAAACCGATATCCAATCCATTAAGTACAAAGTTGTGGGCGGGGATAGGTGATAGGTGCAAACCAACATTTTCAGGCATTACTCAAACAGGCATGATTTTGCATAATATGTCTCCTTTAAAGAGAAAGAACAATATATTGAATTTTTGAAAGTATGGCGTGTTTATGTAAAATGTATTGTTGTGTCCTTAAGCAAGACATCAGTTATGGTGCACTGGTACTGCCTACATAATGTAAAAAACATATGAAAGCAAATTATTCTCTTTGTTTATGCAGTTTCTATTATTGCCGTTATATTTTAGAATATGTTGTTAACTATTTAAAACCCATTTCCAAAAGCTGACCTCACACTTTGCTGCAGTGGATGCTAATATTATGCTAACATGCTAACCGACTGTAGCTGTTTCATAATGAAGCTACACTGAAGCACTGCTGTAGTCATGGCTGAGTCCATAAGGCTCTGTTACATAATATAGCAGCAGAGGAGGAGAATCCTGGTTTTCCCTGCGCCCTCAGGGACTGAATATCCCAGTGGGAGCGGGGGAATCCGGACGGAAACGCTATCGGAATGCTAAGTCGGGATTCAAGGCAATGGCAGCTTTACACAGAGTTTAGATTAGAGGTACAGTATATACAGGGAGGAATGGGGAAGGGAAAAGTACTATATGGAGAGTAGTATGTCTCTAGTGAA